>OY978526.1:47777639-48060139 GCA_963854835.1 Megamerina dolium | reverse complement strand
GACATCTGTAACCAGATTCCCATTTCCATCACGAGAAGAAGAGGCTCCGGGATTTAAACCTCCACTTAGGCGCTTGATCTTTTCGAAGAATTTTCGAGTCTCATTCTTGTCGGTACACATCTCTATCTCCTCACACTCACGTCTTTCCAACTCCCTCTTCTTGCGCCTGAAAAGACGTCTCTCTGCACTCCTTTTCTCTCTATACCGCTCCTTAACAGCTCAGATTACAGAAAACAATTCAGATACCCAAATTTCCCGTCTTTCAAATACATTGTAGTGCTGCTCCTTAACTACGTATCCCATCGATGAAAACAAATGGTAATTAGAACGAGAAAATCGGCTGATTAACGGCTGGTGAGTCAAGTGTTCTTAGCCAAGTGATCGTATTATCAAGAGATCTTACTTTGTGTGATGGGGTATTGTCATGAAGCAAAATTACCTTACCGTGTCTTCTGGGCCATTCCGGTTGTTTTTCAATCAAAGCATGATTAGAATTGATTACCAGGTCTAAATACTTCATAATACCTACACCTTCTTGGTCCCACCAAACAGGTCCCACCAAACACAATGCAGTCTCTTCCCTCTGAAATTATTTGGTTTTGTAGTCGAAGTTGATGGATCAATCCAAAATCTTTTATGCTTTGGATTCTCAAAATAAATCCATTTTTTATCATTAAAAAGAAACAAGATGTCATACTATGCTTTTCACCGTCGAATCATATTTTATATTTTAAACACCTTAGCTATATATGGTGTATCTATAAATATTTAATGGGGTATAAGCTTGTAAATGGGAAGCTAAGCCCATTTTTTCGTTTTGCTCTCACTAAAAGTCATTGCTGCAATAAATGGATGGACGGTTTAGTGCGCTGGCTCAGTTTGTTTAATTATTTTACCACGTACCCCTTCTTACAGTTCCTTAAAAAAAGGGGGGGGGGGGGGGGGGGGTTCAATAAGTCCCTGGAAATTGAAATAAGCAACACATCTTTCACTCGTGCTTTCGGTATGGTCGTACTAGTAAAAGTGACGCCAAACATTTGGATCACTCAATTGAGGTCCCCCATCCAGAAATAGTTAATAAAATTGACGGTATGTTATTGAACAATACACCAGTGAAGGTTATCCTCAGGCGGGTGCTGCATTTGCAAATAATTGGCAACAAATACAATTGTTTGATAACTTCAAAGTAGTACTTGGCGATGTTCAATTGTAATCTGAATGAGCCTTTGAGCCTTTGAGTAAAAGTCCACAGTGGCAATGGCAAAATTGCAAGAATTTGGTTACGAATCGTTTCTTCATCCAGCATATTCTTCAGAATAAAAGCCCCTGGGACTATCACCTATTTCCAAACATGAAGAAATTTCTTTTCAGTCTAAGGATATATCCAATATATAGTTACGCGATACTTACATTATACTTTTGCATCAAAATTTTACCAATACTTTAATATATCAGCCCACTGTCTAAGTGATTCGTAGTAGTTTAGCATTAAAATAATATAGAACTAGCATAAGGTGCTGGTATCACATATTTCAATATACCAAAATGCTACAATAGAAGTATAACATATTGTAGATGCACTTGTGAATATATTTTTATTACATCTTTTGTCTAACACCATCTATGATTTTCACGACAATTCATATAACTACGAGTATATAACCAATATATCCAAAGTACTATATAAGAGGTGCGTTTTTGTGTATATGATTTATGTAACTCTATATTATATGAGTGCCTTATATAAAATAAATGTTACCTTATCCACAGTAATTTTGATTTTTCGACATTATTGTAAAAATTTGTGCTCATTGGGTATTCCGAAAATTATAAATATACTATACATATACATATGTCGAAAGTTTCGGAAACTCTGCTATAAAAAGCAGTTTAAAAATTGTGTTGAAAAAACAAAAAATATGGCAATAACAATAAAGAAGAAAATAAAAGTTAGATATAATCTTAGAGTACAAAATAACAAAAGGAACTACAGAAGCAGCATAATAAATAGTAATGGAAAAGTAAGAGTTCAAAGTTACTTAAAGTTTTCAACTTTTCTTATTTTTACCACAAAAATATGTATGGAAACGAATAATCTGAGACGGAATTTTTTTGTGGTGCATGTCAGTAATGAGTGTAGATAAATTTTAGGAGAAGTACAAGTATAAAAGCGTATGGTCAATTGAGGTAAATAATTAAAGTTTAGCTGAGTGGCAGGTGATATACACATAAATAGCTGCAACAATAATGACATTTACGTTACAGTTAGAGATTGTAACTTCTGTATTAGATTGACGCTTATCTAATAAAAATCGTAATCGTAAGTGCCTGTTCACATTGGCCTGCCCAGACGCAACTGTGCGAGCGAGATAGGTAGAAAAGTAGACAGTAAGAAAGTGATGGAAGTTTTGCGCCGAAATCCAATCCAAAATAAAAATCGGCCCAACGACCTATGATCTATGTCCAAAGTGTTCCGATTATGACGACTATGCTCACAAATTTTTAGACGTTGAAGCGATAACATCAATAAGTAGCGTTCTATATTAGGGTTGTGCGATTAATTGTTTGTTCATAAAGTTTGATTAATCAAATTATTCGACAAATAAATTCGCTTGATCAAAATTATGATTTATCAAAATTGAAATTATTCGATTAATCAGAATTTTGATTAATCGCAATCATTTTCATTTTTATTTTTTCTTCATTTATGAAATATTTGAAATATTATCAATATTTTGAAATTTTTTTTAGCATAATTTCTATTTTGAATAATCAAAATCATGATCATTCGATTAATTTCATATTAGATTAATCGAATACTTTGATTAATCAATATTTCTAAACAAACGATTAATTGCACAGTCCTATTTTATTCTAAAATTCCAATTCCACTGTAGCATTTTAGTTGAAATAAAACCGGCGCAATTGCACTAATGTGATGTGACAGCGTTCATGGGAAATCTAATGTAAACAGGCACTAAAGAATGGCAATGCAACATAGCGAAACGTGTTTTATTCTATTAAAATTAAATTGTAGCCATTTAATTTGAAATAAAACTTATCACGAGAATTCTATAATTACAACTAATGCTGGTATTATTGTAATAATCCTACTGTTGGTTGATTTAACGATGTCCGTCTGGACATCGTTAAATCGAAGGGGATTAATATCGGGCATGATCGGTCAATCGCCACGTCCACACCAAGCATTCAAAGCGACTAACCTCGGAATTTTCAAAATCTTTAACTTGCTATAACTCACTTAATATACCACCTGGGACAACAATATTTGGCACATAGAGTCACATTATACTACTACATAATCTTGCCAGAAATGGGCGAGCCACGCTTACTTTTTATAGTAGCTCCCATACAAAGCGTATGTACTTTATTTAAATTGAAATAGCTGTAACTTCTGCAATCTTATGTTTAGAATATCCATAATTGACACTTAGATTACTATGGTAGTTTAAAATAATCTAGTTAAAAAATCGGAGTGCCACGCCCACTCCTTCTTGGGGTTCCCATAAAAAGTTGAAGAAATTAAAGAAAAATGTTAACTAACCATCATAATTTGCAAACTATTCAGCGTAGAACAATCAGATTTTAAACTTTGGATTTGCTCCCATACAAAGTTTAGGAAATTAAACACAAATGTTAACCGCAATAACTTACAAACTATTGACAACGTAAGACAACCAAATTTAAGGTGTGGATTAATATTGAAAAATTAATTGGATTTACTAAGCCTCGGAATTATCTTAAATACCTTTAAATTATCCCTTTTACAACCCTCATAACATACAAAGTACTTCGTCAAAGTCAACCATATTTCGGGTGTAAATTAGTAGTAAATGCAAAAATTGTTTCTCGAAAAGTGGAAATAAAAGAAAAAGATTAGATTGATTAGATTGTGGGGTTTACTCGCTTTTTCCGAAGTGATTGTTCTTAATTGTCCAGTTTTCATAACTAGCTGCTTACCCGACCTGACTGCTATGCCCGTCTTAATGTTAAAGGACAAAACTGAGGTCAGCCAGAGCCCTATGCCTTGGAAAGCCCATAGTTATTTTCTGAAGCCAAGTACAACAGTTTCACAGTTTTCTTAGATCCATAGTGTTTTGTTAATAAGCTGGGTCAACTCAAACAGGGTGAGGCCAAAAATCAAGCTCTAACGGCCCTGATCATGATAATATAAAATAAATAAATAAATATGTGGCACTTAAAGCCCCAAAGGGCTCATTGGCCGAGCTTCTCTTCCATTACTGTTGTGCGTCCTAAATTTTGGACAGTATTAGAATGGACCTACTTATTTTAGCCGGTTCCGAACGGCAGAACACTTGTGACATCACTTTTTCTGAGCTTTGTCACAGAGTTCTTTTTAGAAGCTTTTTCATGGCAAGTTGTTACTGTCGGAAGAATTGCCAATCGCTTGCCGACAGGTGGGTACCGTTCGAAAGAAAAATCTTTTCGATATTAAATTTGTTATGCATCAGCCGGGTATTGAACCACGACCTACAGATAAGAAGGCGAACACACTAACCACTGAGCTACGGCACCCGTAGTGCGAAATAATATAACTTGCGAAAAAAGCGCAGCTATATTGCGATTACGGCGATCGTACGCATTAATATGCTTGACTCCGACATGATACTAACTTACAACAACAACGTATTTTTTAAGTTTTCAGAGTATTATTCGTCATAAACGATAAACTTTGGAGTACACCGAAACGAATTTTTATAACACTCTGAAATGAAATATTTTATTTGTTATATTATATACATTTTTCAAATTACTTCCAATAGTAGCTATGGTACTTTGTTATCGATTAAAATCTGCATTATCGACCCTTCCCACCATATTTTATGTCATTGACAATATAAGAATTTTTTTTATGTATCGCTGCACGAAAGAACAACGCATTGAAATCGTCGAATTTTGGATTGTAAATTGCAAGTGGATGGTGCAAACGCTACGATCGATTCATCAAAAATGGGGTCGCAATCACCACTTTAGTGAAACAAATGTGCGTAACATTTTGAATAAATTTTATCAAACTGGGTCCATACATGATGCTGAGTACGGAGTGCTGAGTATATTGCTGCTGGAATGTCTATTCACCATCGTTCACAACAACTGGCCATTTCCGCGACCTCAATGTATCGAATTTCGCGCTTGGATTTCAAGTTACACTCAATTGATGCAGCAGCTGTTGTCGCGGGGCTATTCACACCGCCGTACATTTGTCGATTGGGCCCTGCAAATAATTGTTGATGATGATGATTTTTTCAAAAAAATCATCTTTCAGACGAGGTTCATTTCCACCTCGGCGGGTATGTTAACAAGCAAAATTGCCGTATCAGGGTCTCGGAAAATCTACATGTCATTGTTGAAAAACCAATGCATCCTAAGCGAGTCACTGTTTGGTGCGCATCGGAGGCATCTTCGGGTCGTTTTTTTTCGAAGATGAGGACAAAAATACAGAAAATGTCAATTCTGAGCGGTATCAGACGGAGGCTGAAGCTGGGCGATATGTGGTTTCAACAGAACGGCGCCACACCATACACAACTCGCCTCAATTTGGACTTTTTGCGTCGCATCATCCCGAACCGTGTAATTCCTCATCGCGGGGATGTGAATTGGTCGCCCAGATCATGCCATTTGACGTCTCTAGACTTTTTTCTGTAGGGTTACACGGAGGAAAGTCGATGTTAATGATTCGAATCATCACCTGAAAAGCAATATTACATCGGTGATTCGGACCATTCCAGAGGTCATACTGCAAAATGTCATCAAGAATATGGCAGAAAGAGTGAGATATCTACGGAATAGTCGCGGTGAACATATCCGCGAAATAATTTTTCACACATAATCCTATTGTGTGGCCTTTCGAACGAAATAAAATATTTGGAAAAATTCCGAACCATTTGCGTTTTATTCAAAATCAAAGTACCACACGTCTTTAAGGAAATATTTTTTTATTTTTTTGGCTAAGGTGTGTAGCAAACAAAGCGACGAAACGTCTCGGAAAAAGATGGAATAATTTTGTTTGTTATTCGCATCATACCCTCATTTACCAGATTAGCTTGTCAGCAACGCATCGTTGCAAAAACGTTTCCTTTTTTATAGTTTTTTGATTAAATCGAATATTCTTAGCATATGAGAGATAGGAAAAAATTTAATTTCTACATAACGTCCAATCTAACATAATAATGTATATATGTTCAATTTATCATTTGTAGTTGCAAAAGTTTTCGGATTATTTTTGGTTTAGATTTTAAACTAAAAAGTTTAAATTAAAAACCCAATTCAGCACTCTTTCTTTTTTAAGTACTTAAAATTTAAATGTTTAACCAATTTTGGTTTGGTTATATATGTAGTTCACAAAAGTTTAAATTTCAACACAAAATTTTTAACTAAATTTTTAATCAGGTAGATTTATAGTATATCTACTACAATTAGTCGTTAACTATGCAGAATGCTATATTTTGATTGTACATCAAGTATACATTTTAAAGTAAGGTAAATGTCCCAGTGTTGAAACGACTGAAGACATTTCCGGAAATAATAAGAAAATGTGTGAACGTATTTAAAAATGTCAATATAAGCCGAGGTCACACATATGTACATATGTTCGTATAATGTACATATGTATGTGCTTCATTTCTGTATCTAATTGCAACACACTTACTTTTATTGAAATTATATGTTATATCTTATCAATATCGGCAATTGCTTTTAATCATTCCACAACTGGAGCCATTACCTTAGTTATACTCTAAAATATCCAATGTTTCTTAATGTAGTTTATTCAGCTCCAGTATGTAATAGAATATTAAATGTTGGCTGACGTTGTTTGTAGTAGACTAAAAATTCTGTTACGATAGATTGTGGTATAACCAAAGCAGATTTTTTATGACATTCTATATTCTGAAATAAATTTAGCTAGAGCAGATTGTTATTATATATTCAACAGGTACAATGTACATAATATGTACACAGTTTTATTCAATTTATATTTTGCTGATTTTGTTGAAAAATTTCATATTTATTAAATTAGTTTGTAAATAAATTAAATACCATTTATTAAATAAAGTTAAATTCACACAATTATCACAATGTGTGTTTTCTAATGACAAATCTGAAACATTTTATTATTATATTAATACTAAATAGCGAGTTCGGTGAAGTATTACGTTACTCAGGGATGAGTATTGAGTGAATATAGTGAAGTGAATATAGTGAATATAGTGAAGTAAACTTGAACAATTACTTAAATTGAAATGATATTAAATAAATGCATTTAACCATCGAATTAAAATATTATATTCGCTTCAGGTGCTTATAAAGACTAAAATTCGGAGTGCTGAGAATTCTCTTGGTCTAAATTACTTTTAGTATTTTGATCTTTTTGTGTGTAAAATTGCTCTCTAAATCGATATATTCGAGTTTACAGTTTTCTTTAAAAGGTTCAGATTTGTTTAAATGCCTTTGAAGTTTCAAGAATTATTTAAATACTTGAACCCATTCTATTTTGCAAATATGGGTATCAAATGAAAAAGGGGAATTTCTAGAAATGATATAAAAAAGGTTTTTTCTTTATCAGGACAATGGGACTTATAAGCCCTGAAGGGCTCTTTGACCGAGCTTCTCTTCCAGTAATGTTGTGCGTGTTAAATTCTAGGCAGTATTAGAAGGGACCTACTTACTTTAGCCGGATCCGAACGGCAGAAGTCTTGCGACATCACTTTTTCTGAGCTTTGTCACAGAGTTCTTTTTTACAAGCTTGGCAAATTGTTACAGCCGGAAGAATTGGTAATTGCTTGCCGGCACGTGGATACCGCTCGAAAGAAAAAAATATTTTTTCTATATTAAAGTTGTGCTTCAGCCGGGGATGGAATCTACGACCTACAGATCAGTATGCCAACGCACTAACTACTGAGCTACGGCAGCCAGGACAAGGTGATGTCAAAAATGTCGTTTCAAAAATTTGAATCCCGAATATCCTTAAAACATTTTAACAACTTTTCTTGAAACAAATATAAAGTGTACCGCACCATACTCACATTTTATTCTTCTATTTTTATTGGTTCAGAGTAAACTCTTTAAATTGTAATTTACTTATTTAATTAATTCGACTTCCCTCGATGTTTAAAGTTACTGTTTTGTAAAACTTTTTACATTATGAAGTAAAATATATGAATATGCCGTGAAAACACGGCATATTCATATATTTTTTAATAGGGCTATGTAATAACTATACATACCTGTATAACATTTATACATTTTGCATTTGATTTTCTTGATATAAATGAGAAAATACTTCTTGCAAGTTCAAATATAAATAAAATTCGCTTTCTTCAAGTAAGTTTTCTAATAAGCTAGTTAGCTAGACTAGCTGTGTTACAACGTCAAATTTGACCTTTTCCGAGAGAGACTATGTTTTGAGTAATTTTTCTCTATGATCTTGGAAGTATCCCATCTTCGTCTGCGGCTTATGGGTTCGTAGCGTAACGTATATATACTTACTTATGTGGCCATAACAACCGAATATCGATTTAGGCCGAAAATAACATGCTTCGCCAGCAATCTCTGTTCTTCGCTAGCTGGCGCCAGTTAGTAATTCCAAGCGCCGTCAGGTTCTCCAGTACTTGGTCTTTCCACCGTATTTTAGGTCTTCCTCTTCTGCTATGTCAATATCGACATACAGCTCGTACCGCTCATGGTTGTACCTTATTCGATACTCGTCACCGACGCAAATAGGTCCAAAGATCTTGCGTAGGACTTTTCTCTCGAAAACCCCAATCATTCGCTTATCCGAGGTGGAAATTGTCCAGGCTTCAGCGCCATATGTTAGGACAGGCATGATGAGAGACTTGTAGAGTGTAGTTTTCGTTCTTCGAGAGAGGGCTCGACTTCTCAATTGCTTACTCAGTCAAAGTAACACCTATTAGTAAGCGTTATCCTACGCATGATCTCCAGGCTGACGTCATTACAGTTATTGATGCTTGTTCCAAGATAGACAAAGTACCTCAATACTTCAAAAGCGTAGTTGTCAACAATGACGTGCTGTCCAAGACGCCGGGACTCTTTGTTTGTTGACACTAGATACTTCGTGTTGCCTTCGTTCACCGCCAGACCCACTCGAAGCGACTCTCTTTCCAACTCTGAGAATGCTGCACTGACGTGCCGATTATGTCAATATCGTCGGCATACGCTAACAGCATGACACTTTTGTTGAAGATAGTGACATTATGTCGTAGATCAGCAGCTCGTATTATTTTCTCTATAATAAGATTGAAGAAGTCGCACGATAACGAATTACCTTGTCTGAAACCCCGTTCGGTGTTAAGCGGTGCGGAGAGGTCCTTCCCAATTTTCACTGCGCAAGAGGAGTTATGCAGTGTCATTCTACAAAGTCGAATGAGCTTTGCAGGAATACCGAACTCAGACATTGTTGCATAGAGGTAATCCCTTACCGTATTGTTGAAAGCGGCTTCATAATCAACAAATAGGTGGTGTCTGTCGATCTGTTTTTCTTGGGTCTTCTCCAGGATTTGGCGCAGTGTGAAAATCTGGCCGATGGTGGATTTACCAGGTCTGCAGCCACATTGATACGGTCCAATCAGGTTGCTGAGCATAGGCTTCAACCTTTCACACAGTGCGCTCGATAGAACCTTGTATGCGATGCTCAGGAGACTTATTCCACGGTAGTTGGCGCAAATTGTGGGGTCTCCTTTTTTATGTACAGGACAGAGAACACTGAGCTTCCAATCATCAGGCATGCTTTCATCCGACCATATTCTGCTTATGAGCTGGTGCATGCGGGTGAGCAGCTCATCGCCTCCGGTCTAAAACAACTCGGCAGGCAGGCCATCAGCACCTGCAGCTTTGTTGTTCTTCAGCCTTAAAATGGCCGGGTGGTGGAACATCAACACCATCATCTGTAATTGGGGTTATCGGGCAATCTCCTCCACTGGCGTAATTGTTCGTAGCATCGCCATACAGTAACGTGGAGAAGTGTTCCCTTCATAAGCTTAGTACACTCTGGACATCTGTAACCAGATTCCCATTTCCATCACGACAAGAAGAAGCTCCGGGATTTAAACCACCACTCAGGCGCTTGATCTTTTCGAAGAATTTTCGAGTCTCATTCTTGTCGGTACACAACTCTATATCCTCACACTCGCGTCTTTCTAACTTCCTCTTCTTGCGCCTGAAAAGACGTCTCTCTGCACTCATTTTCTCCTTAACAGCTCGCGTTGCGCCTGCATGCAGGGTTTTTCTGTAGGCGGCGTTTTTCTCTGCGGTAGCGTCGCAACACTCCTGATCATACCACTCATTCCTCAGAGGCCGGTAATAACCCATTTCCTCCTCGGAAGCAGTAGTCATGGAGAGGGATATATGTGTCCACCGTGCGCATGTATCAAGTGGGGGTGTGTTCTGCATAAGCAGATCCGATAGTCGAGTGGAAAATACATCTGCTGTCCCTGGATTGTCGAGCTTTCTCTGTGTGGGACTTCTCTTGTTATTTGCGACACATAAACGTGTGCGCACCTTAGCTCAACAAGGTAGTGATCAGAGTCGATGTTGGCACCACGGATCGATTTCACATCCATCACACTGGAAGCATGCCTTCCGTCAATCACCACATGATCAATTTGGTTTCTTGTACGTTGATCTGGAGACAGTCATGTCGCTTTGTGGATGTCGAGATGCTGGAATCTGTTACCACCAATTACCATGTTTCGTGCTGCGGCGAAGTCGATCAGCCTCATTCCGTTATCGTAGGTGTTCTGGTGGAGGTTGAATTTTCCGACAGTTGGACCAAAGGTACCTTCCTTGCCCACCCTGGCATTAAAGTCGCCAAGCACGATTTTGATATCGTGGCGGGGGCAGCAGTCATAAGCTTCTTCGAGGCGCTGAAAGAAGCTCTCCTTGGTCACACTGTCCTTCTCATCCGTCGGAACGTGTGCACATATAAGGCTGATGTTGAAGAATTTTGCCTTGATGCGGATTGTGGCCTGCCGCTCGTTCCCAGGCGTGAAATGTGAGACAGAATGTCGTAGTCTCTTGCTGACCAATAATCCACATCCTAATTTGTGCCTTTCAGCATGGCAACTGTAGTATATATTACAGGACGCTCTTTTGGAGCAGCCCTGTGTCGTCCATAGCATTTCCTAAAGAGCGGTGATGTCAGCTCTGTATTTTTCGAGGACATTAACCAGCTGGATAGAGGCACCCTCCTTATAAAGGGACCGGGCATTCCAGGTGCATATCGGTAAATGGTTGTCCTTTTTTCGTTTGTGCGAGTCATCAACAAAAGCGGTAGTCCTTATCCGAGGCATTGCGGTTTTTTTCATTGGGGGTATTTTTTATGTGGCGGGTCCCAAACCCAACGCACAACCTCTAACCGAGGAGATTTTCGCCACTCACTTCAGCCGCCTCCCAGTGGGTGAGACACATATATCCCACTCCATGACTACTGCTGCCGAGGGGGTAATGGGTTATTACCGGCCTCTGAGGAATGAGTGGTATGATCAGGAGTGTCGCGACGTTACCGCAGAGAAAGATGCCCCCTACAGAAAAACCTTGCGTGCAGGTGCACGCAAGGTTAAGGAGCTGTATAGAGACAAAAGAAGCGCAGAGAGATGTCTTTTAAAGCGCAAGAAGAGGGAGTTGGAAAGACGCGAGTGTGAGTTGATAGAGATGTGTACCGACAAGAATGAGACTCAAAAATACTTCGAAAAGATCAAGCGCCTGAGAGGAAGTTTAAATCCCGGAGCCTCTTCTTGTCGTGACGGAAATGGGAATCTGGTTACAGATGTCCAGAGTGTACTAAGCTTATGGAGGGAATACTTCTCCACGTTACTGTATGGCGATGTTACGAACAATTACGCCAGTGGAGGAGATTGCCCGATAACCCCAATTACAGATGATGTTGTTGATGTTCCCCCACCTGACTATGACGAGGTCGAAACGGCCATTTTATGGCTAAAGTACAACAAAGCTGCATGTGCTGATCGCCTGCCTGCCGAGTTGTTTAAGACCGGAGGCCATGAGCTGCTCGCCTGCATGCACCAGCTCATAAGCAGAATATGGTCGGATGAAAGCATGCCTGATGACTGGAGGCTCAGTGTTCTCTGTCCTGTACATAAAAAAGGAGACCCCACAATTTGCGCCAACTACCGTGGAATAAGTCTCCTGAGCATCGCATACAAGGTTCTATCGAGCGCACTGTGTGAAAGTTTGAAACCTATGCTCAGCAACCTGATTGGACCGTATCAGTGTGGCTTCAGACCTGGTAAATCCACCATCGACCAGATTTTCACACTGCGCCAAATCCAGGAGAAGACCCAAGAAAAACAGATCGACACACACCACGTGTTTGTTGATTATAAAGCCGCTTTCGGCAGTCCGGTAAGGGATTACCTCTACGCAACAATGTCTGAGTTCGGTATTCCTGCAAAGCTTATTCGACTTTGTAGAATGACACTCCATAACTCCCGTTGTGCAGTGAAAATTGCACCGTTTAGTACCGAACGGGGTTTCAGACAAGGTGATTCGTTTTCGTGCTACTTCTTTTATCTTATTATGGAAAAGATAATACGAGCTGCTGATCTACGACATAATGGCACTATCTTCAACAAAAGTGTAATGCTGTTAGCGTATGCCGACGATATTGACATAATCGGCATGAACACGCGAGCAGTCGGTGCAGGATTCTCAGAGTTGGAAAGAGAGTCTCGTCGGATGGGTCTTACGGCGAACGAGGGCAAGACGAAGTGTCTAGTGTCAACAAACAAAGAGTCCCGGTGTCTTGGACAGCACGTTACTGTTGACAACTACACTTTTGAAGTAGTAAGGGACTTTGTCTATCTTGGAACAAGCATCAACAACTGTAATGACGTCAGCCTGGAGATCATGCGTTCAATTAACATATCATGTATATCGTTAAAAAGTTTGCAAAAAAAACTGGATTCATACAAGTAACTAAAATTAATTGTATATAAATCTATTATTGAACCTCATTTTGTTTACTGTCCCTCCATATTATTGGTTAAAACGCACATTGAAAAGATTCAAAAATTTCCGAATAGTGCTATGAGATATAAATTGAAAAAAATAAGAGATACACCTATAAGAGAAATGATATTCTTTGAACTGGCTTACTTAATAGTAATCAGAAATAAAAATTATTTGAGATTAACAATATATAAAACAAATGCAGACCAACGTAGCATAAGCTATAAGGGTTTAAAATGTTATAATGAACTGCCAGACGACACAAAAAATTGTGAAAATGTGATCATGTTTAAAACTAAATTCTATAGTTAGTGTAAAACATTAGCTATACGATAAACAATAACGCCTAGATAAATTATATATACTAATTGTTATTATTGAATTAGGCTCAATACGTAAAAAAAAATAAATAAATATGTGGCACTCAAAGCCCCAAAGGTCTCATTGGCCGAGCTTCTTTTCCATTACTGTTGTGCGTAAGCAGCTATTCGCTTATGGGAAATCCGTCAATCAAATTTCTTTACTTCATGTGGTATCCGAATATCGAGCGCCTTTGCGTAGCCTGCTCTTTTTAGCTGATTCCAAACTGTCACGTAGTTTATGCTTAGTACCGCCGCTATCTCCTTACAGCTTTCATGTCGGTCTTGCTCCACCAGTTTCAATATTTAATATAATTGCCCTGTATACTTTGCAAAATATTTTTGTGCTTTCCTTTATAATTTGTTCTCTCAACAAACTCTCTCTGTTTCCATCAAGGGAGTTCAGTCTGATGAATTATTAATGGCAACCTTATTGGAATGGGACATATGTATGCATATGCATATTAACTCGTCACGTACTTTTTTAGGGGTAAAAGAGCAACATTATCCAGACACTCATTCAGATGGATATATATATATATATATATATATATATATATATATATATATATATATATATATATATATATATATATATATATATATATATATAATAATTTAAAGAAATAATTCAAGTGCTTAAAGAAAACTCCACGAAAATTTTTATAAAATTTATTCTTATAATTTATACTTATATGTTACATATATCGTACTTATAAACAAACACATACAATATATGTACATAAATTTTATTAAAATAACATTATGTGCAATTAATATGTATCATATACATACAGAGATGTGACAATTATATTAAATTACAATTACAGTTAGTAAGGTTAGGTTATATTCGTAACTTGCATATGCCAGTAGCACTCGGACGCCCGTTGTTACAGTTATTAAGTGAACCCGAGCACGAGTTCATTTAACAAGGCGCACCAGCGCTAGGCTTAAACTTTAAAATCGATTTTAAAGTTTGACGTGCTACAGCTAATCGCCCAGACAAACAAAC
Source organism: Megamerina dolium (assembly GCA_963854835.1). Classification (NCBI taxonomy): domain Eukaryota; kingdom Metazoa; phylum Arthropoda; class Insecta; order Diptera; family Megamerinidae; genus Megamerina; species Megamerina dolium. The sequence continues at coordinate 48,045,742 of OY978526.1, read as the reverse complement.
AAATTTGCAGTATCAGTTGAATTTTCTCGACGTATTAATAATGAATGAATATTTTCGAACCCTGGTTTTAATTGAAATTTGTTTAACAGGAAATTACATCTTTCACAAATATGTGTTTAGTGTCGTCTTGCGAAAGTATAGTCATATCGTAATTTAGAAAAGTTTTCCAGATTTCAATTTTAATGGCCGATCGATTCCATTAAGTCCAAAGTGAGTGCAATTTGATTCGTAATGACATCTACCCAGCTCTGATCATTCAGATATATAGTATAAAATGCAATTAGATAGCTATTTAAAAGAAGAAATAGAATGTGCTATAAAATGCTTATTAGCTTGTGGTTATTTTAAATTGCATAGATTAAAAGATTTCAAGCATAAACATTTTAAAGAAATTTAATTTAAAAATGTTTGTTCTATGTATATACAATATGATACTAAATAATTCTTTTGAAATAAATCCGGCTTTACTTTAACACTTTAATTTCACTCATATGATAGAATAGAAAAATTATTTCAGCAAGCCTCTTCTCAAATATGAGCATATCTCGTGCACAAAATTTAAAGGCTATAAAGTTGTAAATATTAGGTGTAGTAAAAGGAAATCCATTATTTTTGCATTGAATTGAAGATTTGATTTATTTAAATGTTTCCGGTTTTTTGTGCAATGTTTAGCTTCTACGTAATAGAAACAGTGCTTACATGACGGTTTTCGACAATTGGCCTTCCAGAGTGTGGTGCATCTTTAACAACAATATTACCGGAACGGAATCGACGAAACCAAAATTGCAGGTGATTGGCTGTTGCATTATCAGGACCATAAACACTATTCACAGTATCAACCGTCTCGCTTGCGTTTTCGCCTTTATCGAAGAAAAACTCTAAAATATGGCGTATTTTCTCTTTACTGGTGTCCATCTCTGCCACGTGCTCAAACAATACTGAGTCATGCAATCACAAAACTCCCTGAAAAGTTTATTTAGTACGAAATCCTATCTTTCTAACGCCATCACACTTATACAACGTGAGATACAGATTACTGAAGCTATCTATTGGAAAAGTAGTAGATTTCCTTTCATTACACCTAATATTTTATAAGAGGGAGACATTGGTCGACCAGTTGGTGTCGTACTCGTAAATACATTTCAACACGATCACAGATATAGGCTTTCATAGACAATAAGGAAACATGCATTTATGCAAGTAATGATAATCAAAAATATGAACATTTTGAGTTGCTGACTAAGTGAATGTGTCAAAATAATAATTAATTTTCAATCTTCTCTTCCTTTTGTGTAGCACCTCGTATTTGATTTGATTTGAAATTATACTATGATTTTACAAAAAGTTAATTTTGTTCTATATTTGCACAAAATAAAATCAATTATATATTTCTGACTATCTTTTTGTTATTTGAGCGACTTTCGCCCACCGAAGATAAATTAATATAATTTATAAGCTTAGAGTTGGCTTAAAGAGAGAAATAAAAAAAAAACTATAATTTTCTTTGTAGAGTCGCTACTATTTTTGTAGTTAAAATATACGGTTTCATTTAGTTTTTTTTTTTTTTGTAGATTTTTTCACGTAGGCAATTACATATATTCGTAGAAGAAAATGACTAAAAAGCAAATATATTAGTAATCGGGGGTGAGTAAAAACACTAAGCAAGCTATAAGTATCCTGCAGCGGACACCCATCGCTGTCCATACGGTAGGGAGAGTTGCTGCACTCACCGTCGATCACAAACGAAATAAATTCAATTTATTGCGCACAGGCTTTTATATCAGAGCTCTAAAAGAATTTAATCATTACGGAATTCACTCACCCTTAATTCATTTAAAAGCTGCATCAACGAGACTTCACTCTTTTGCTTCGAATTCGTTAAAGAATGACAGACGAACCATTCATCATTCTCAAAGGCTTACAATTATCACACTTTTCCATTCAATAAAGAGTGGGACTTGAAAAATATCAATTCCATTCTTGCTATGCTTAAAAATATGATGAATTCATTCAAAATTATAATTATCTTGAACTTTTAAATACTGGAACCAAGAATGATAGAAACACAAATTGCGCCCTGAGTGAACAGTTATCTTTTTTGGTTTGAGTTTGACAATCGGCTGTTAATATGCTGACGTTATAAACGAAAAGAAAATTAACCGAAAAGAACAAATAAGTTTTTATAATTCTCGCATTCGTATAATACGCGGTTACTTAAAACAATTTTGATTGAAAAAAATATGATTGTTTATAAATAAAGTGTGCAGTGTTGAGTTGCAATAACGATAGTTCCAACAAATCGTTATTAAAGAACTATTCTACCTTTTCGTGTGATGTACATTTGGCAAAAAAGTGGATTAGTTTCTGCCTGCGATCAAGTCCTTTCAATCACAAAAATAGTGTGATTTGCAGGAACCATTTCATAAATTATGATTTTATAATCTTCAAGCAATATGAAATGGGTAAAATTTATTTATTTTATTTGTACAGAATTCGCATTTCTGAAATGTTCCAAATTTTCCAGGCTTTGCGTTGAAACTTAAATTGAAGCGCGGGGTTGTGCCAACTGTCTGCCAAGTATCTGGCGGGATAACTCTTCGGGGACAACGGGTTCAGCGAAAAGAAAATAAGCTCATCGTTGCCATGTTGTTGCATCAACAAAGTTCGGAATTTGCAGTTAATGGTAACAAAAAATCGTTGGTTAGTGTTTGGAAATATTCAACTGTTTAAATTAACTTATTAACAGAGTTCGGATTAGATTGTTTTGAAGTTGACGACAACAACCGACAGTGTCGGCCTCGAAAATATTGCTGGCTATATATGCCATAAATTACGACACGAAGTGGGAAATATTGCGATTCAGGATGGCGCTGATTCAAGTTATACGTGAGTAAATCACCTGAGTGAATATATTTTTAACGCAATTAATGGAAATGGGTTGCTCATAACAAATAATTTTGTACAAAGAAGAAATTGTTCTTCCGGGCGAGGATGTTCTTCAAGGTTAGAAAACTAAACAAAGAAATAGAAGAAACCGATCACAAGAAGAAAAGAAAATTCACTAAAATAGTAGCTTAGCATTTATTATGTAATGTTCAAACTTCTAAGTGTGTAAAAAGTGTAGTGTGATGTTTTGTGTGCTTGTTGCCTTGGATTTAACAGCAGTGCAACTCTGCTAATCTTTAGGCTAGCTTAGGCCAGCCGGAATAGGAATTGAAAACGAGAAGTCAAGTTCGAAGTCAAGTTAGCAATTAATTTTATTGAACATTTGTAGTCTTATTTATACTCATATTTGGGCAACTTCGATTACCAAAAATTGCAGACCAAGCAACAAATTGGACTTTGCACTATGTAAAAATGTAAACAGACAATTTTGTAAACTAAAGTGACTTTGATTCCAATAGTTGCTGACACAGCAGCAGCATGGATGTCGACTTTGTATAGCATAACCGAAAAGAACATTTGCTCAATAAGCGGAAGCCTGGTCGTTGGCTTTGCTTGCAAATGTAAACCAACGTTTGCTCACTAAGTGTAAGCGTGGATATGCAGTGTCATTATTTCATATTGCTTTGTGCACTGCTTTGCATATTATTTTGTGCATTATTTTGTATATCACTTTATGTAATACTTTGTGCATACATTGTTGCTTAGGTCACTACAATTAATTCTTTTTTAAATTATTGATATTGTCTACGCTCGAAAATTACGTCGCGCGCACTGACTGGTGGATTTGGTGCCACCTTTATAGAAGGCGAATGCAACTCTGACTTGATCAGTCAGCAGTCGTTCGTTTTTGTTCTTGTTCTTTTTTTTTTCTCGAACAATACGAACAGTGCGCGCATTTTTTTATCTCGAGTGTTTTTGTACTTTATAATATAATTAATAATTTCCATTCTGGAACATACTTTAGTTCGTTTAATAATAGATTGTATTACATATTTCTTATAATAAATTATATCTGTCTCGCATATATACAAGTATATCTCGTGTTTTTGTTTCTTTGTACAAAGTGATATACACGAGAAACAATTGGTTTGCAATTTACGTGCATTTCTCTTCAGTCTCAATACGGAATTTCTCTCGATAACCAAATTAATTAAATAAATCAAAATTCGATTTAATCATACATCTTGAACAATGGTATTGGCCACCAACGAAAGGCTTAACAATCTAGAATGTGAGAAAAAGTGTGCTGATGCAAATACAACAGCAACAGCAAGAAGCAGCAGCACCACCATCACATCAACCGTAACAATCACAACAACAATTAACCATCAGAACAAATGGAAGAAAATCAACAGCAACAGCGACAACAACGGCAAGATTTGCCAACAGTCATCAATAACAATAGTTTGATTTGGGAAAAGATGAAGGCGAAAATTACTTTACCCGAAAACATCAACAACAGCAAAAACAACGGAAATTTCGGATCATAGTTTAGTCAAGTAGATTCTTAATTATTATATTTTTATAATTTATTAACGGTTAATCTCAAATAATTTTAATTTATTAGAAGATAGGAAGCAGTCGGTAATTGAAAACACATCAGTACAACTCAACCAAGGTATGAGTCCACCGGCATCTCTCTCACATACACAGATATAATTATTTAATTTTTTTTTTTAATATTTTTACATGTATACATGTATACAAATGAAAACACGAAACCACTTCGCTTTTATTTATATATTTTGGTCCATAGCTTTTCCACTTAGGCAACTTCTGGTCACTTTAGTTTACATACATATGTATCTATTTTCGCGGTATATTTATTTTCTTTTTTTTTTATTTATTTTCTTGTTTCTTCTAATATTTTCCATAATAAAGTAATAAATATTGCTTATTTTATAATTTTGTATAAACGTTCGCATTTTTATTTACCTTTTGTATGGGATTTTGACACTTCTTATTTGCCTACTATTCGTATTGTTTCGTTTATGACGTCACAGGGCGCAATCTGTATTTCTATCATTCTTGTACTGGAAATATTATATTATTTACTAACATGAAAAGCATAGCTGCTTTGGAACAAAATCCATGGTACTATTATGAAGGTAGAGCAACTACCAAAAATTCCTCTTGGCTGCGCCATATGTCAGAAACTGGCTCCTTATAGTGCCAAGCTAGTGTGTTTCGTATTTCCTTTTTAACTTCTTCTTCTCCTTTTCTCATGTGATTGTTGTTGTGTTATTTACTTTTTCTCCTTCATTCATGTGAATTCTACCTTCTTGAGGTATTCAATTGATTTGTTAATTTTAATTCTCAAAATCAATTAAATTTTCACTTTCTTTCGAACATATTATTAAATTTGTCTCACAAGATTCACTTTGAAGAAATACACGTTTGAAAAGAAATTAACGGATCATTATATATCTACTCACTATAAGTAAATATGCGTATATATACGTAAAATTCTTAAAGGAGACCAGGAACAAACATGCAAGTCGTTATTTCTCAATTTATTAAAAAGATTGCGCCGCTTAACGTCGGCTCAATTTTAAAACACAATTCAAATGTTATTGCAAAAGCAAGTACAATATGACAAGCGAATGGTGAGAAAAGTGGAAAAAGAGGAACATTGTTTGTTCAATCGACTAAGATTACCCTTTCAGGTATGGTATGGTTTTTATACGCTAAATAGTTCGTAAGTTATAGTGTTCCTTACATTTCCACGAATTCCGCGAATTTGTTTGGGATCCACATAAAAAGTGGGCGTTTTTGCTGATTTCATGCCATAGTTTTTTCGACTACCATATTAATTTAAGTGTCATTCATATCTGCTCTAGGTAAAAAAACTGCTGAAGTTACAGCGGTTTAATTTTAAAAGAAATTCACTTATTTTGACCGAGTTCGCCTATTTTCTGTAAATGTAGTTGTACTTACAATACTACTCCACAACTTAAATATAATTGTTTTACGCAGAATAGTTCGTAAGTTATCACTTTTTTCAATTTTTTCGAGTTTTTATGTGAGCCCCATTAAGGGGTGGCACGCTGATTTCATGCAAGATTATTTCCGACTACCATATTAATAGAAGTACCAATTGTGTTTGTTCTACACAGAAGATTACTGAAATTACAGAAATTTAAAAGAAGAAGCTTAGAAGAAGAAGAAGAAGAAATTAAAAAGAAGTTCAGGTACTTCGTGCGGCAGCTACTATAAAAAGTAAGCGTAAATGGCCCATTATGTAACAATATAACATAACTCTACATGCCAAATGCTTTTGTCCCAGATGGTACATTACGTGGGTTACAGCAACTTAAACAATTTGTAAATTCCGAGGTTAGACTCTTTGGCAGTGGCAGTGGACCGATCCCATTACCAATACCCTCCATACCCTGAGATCATAGGTTACTCATGCCGAATTTCATCGAAATAGCTCAATATTTGCTTAAGTTATCGTGCAACCCAGTCAGGTGAGAGACAGAGGGACAGCCGTTCGAATGGACGGACATCGTTAAATCAACTATTTAGGCGACTCTGATCAGAACTATTGTATATATACCTCCGAAGATTCCTTCAAGTGGTTACAAACATCTGACCAAAATTCCTTACACTAAAGCAGGTTATATAATAGATGAATATGGGTGATCCTTCTACAAATCGCACACCTTTCAGGATTTGATGTCTCAGCCGGAAAAATTTTTTTTTATTGTACATATAATAAGTTCACACGTGTATAGGGATTTCTCGGAAAAATCTTTTTACGAAAACCATTAGGTCAAAATTTTGAAAAATGATAACATTTTGTCAATTTCTGTGTGACTTAAATCGCAATATCTCGGATTCAACTAGTCTGATTTAGTTCGTTCACAATATTCGTTGGATAGATTTCATATGCTTTAATATATTATAATTTTTTACGATTTAAAATATATGTATAAAAAGTTGAATAAAATTTCCAAATTGATTTCACAGCACCAGTGAACGCGCCATACATTTTTACAAAACACAGAATTGTCAAAACAATGGAGCGAGTTTTTGTAGATTTTATATAAATAATTGTTTACCACGACTTATATGTGTGGGGTTAAATTTGCGATCTAACGGGCACACAGAAAATATTCAAACTGTAACAGAACAGTAAATTTTTAAAATGTATTACATATATTAAATTTTCTGAAAAGTGTTCACATATTTAAAAATTAAATTTTTAGAATACAATTTTTAATACAATATATTCTTGGAAGGATAATTTATTAGAAGAAATGACAATATACAACACTTTTGTGTTGCATGCATTAGCCACATTAATATTTACATTATTTCGTTTGATTGGATTGGCAACCCTCTTCTTTACACGGAGGGACTAGCAAAAGTTCGGTAAATTGATGATATTGTGATTGTGAAGAATTAAAAATAGTACACGCTTTGTAGTAATCTATGTAATATATTTTAGGGATTAGCCGAATCAGACTTATATGGGTCCCTTTTCGTCTCTCAGATCGTGTGTTAATTATTTGTTCGGTGGCAGAGTTCTTCTACTTCCTTCCTCATACTAACATCACGCGTTATTTTAAGCATGTCTTTGTGGGGTGTGTTCCACATTTCGAGTTCATCAATAAATTGACGACCCAGTGTGGACATCCTCCTGCTTGCCAATGCAGGACACTGGCACACTATGTGCGCCGCTGTCTCTGCCTCTTCCATGCATAATCTGCAAATGTCAGCATCCTCTCCTTCAACAAGACCCATCTTGCTGAAGTGGTAGCTGAAATTGCCTTGCCCAGTTATTAATGCAGTCAACCAGCTTAGAGTCAATCGTCCTAGACTGAGAGCCCTCCCCGATTCACTGCCCTTTGATAGTCTCAACGAAGCCTTTGCCTGTCTACAATTGGATAAGTTCTCCCATCTCGTGAAATGGAGTTTCGTTATCCACTCTTCAACTTTTGCCTTCACCGTCCCTCTGCTAAGAGCAACTACTGGTTCCGGTCCATAAAATTCAGCTTCAGATCCTTATCTAGCCAAGGCGTCTGTAGCTTCATTCTGTTCTATACCAATGTGTTCCTTTACCCACATAAGAGTAATCGCATTATAGCAGCAATAGCACACCCGTTAAGTTTCTGAACACATTCGAGCGCCAACTTAGAAGATACCGTAGGTTGTTGCAGCCTCCTGACCACCGCCTGGTTATCGAGTGCTAGCAAGATTTTCTTACCTTGCACTTGCAGCACAGTGACCTATTAAGGGCCTTACCATCGTTGTGTAGATCCAGTGCGCTGCTCTGGGAGTAATTCCCCACATGAGACCGAACACTCTCCTACACTGATGCAATACCCGCTTGCCCTTCTGGATCTTGTCATCAACGTTACTATTCCAAGTTAGCTTGTTATCCAGGATGACACCTAGATACTTTACTTCCTTGGAGACGTTGATGTTCAATCCAAAAAGCCTAAGAGGGTCCATTGTTAGCCCAGTCCTCCTTTTAGTAAAGAGTACTGTTTCCGACTTACTAGCATTCACAGAGAGACCTTGTTCCGTGCACCATTTTGAGTGCACCTCTCATGGTATCATAAATAGTGTTCAGGAACTTACTGCTCACCGTTACCGCTATGTCATCTGCATACCCGACAGTGTGTATGCCTTTTGAGTCCAGAAGCTGAAGTAGGGAATCGACCGTGATGTTCTAAAGGATGGGCGTTAATGCGCCCCCCTGTGGACACCCTTTGATTACCCTACCTTTGAGTCTGTAACTCCCATTTTGAAAGTTTATTGCTCTTTTTCTCAGCATGCTGTCCACCCAGCTTATAATGATTGGGCTGACTTCATAAGTAGCAAGGGCTATCCTTAGCTTATCGAAACCAATCTTATCGAAGGCCCCTTCTATATCCATAAAAGTAGACATAGATATCCCTCTACAAAACAGTTCTCTCTCCGCTACGCGAACGAGTTCGTGCAGGGCAGTTTCAGTGGATTTGCGAGCTCTGTATGCGTGCCGACACATGCTCAATGGTTTTGTTAGATTCGTTGTCTTTTCCATGTAGTCGGCCAGTACTCCCTCCATACATTTAAGCAGAAAGGAGGTCAAGCTAACCGGCCGGAAAGATTTATCCTCTGAGTAGTCCCTTTTTCCCCGCTTTGGAAAAAAGACAACCTTAGTATCTCCATTGAGTCGGAATATATCCTGTAGCCAGGCAAGTAGTAAATATTTACAGAAGCCTGTCGGCCAGAGCTTCTGCACTCCACTGATGTATGGCTGGAAATATCCCGTCTCTACTCGCTGTTTTGGGTGGAGAGAAACGCTTAATGACGTGTATCATTCCATCTCTGGTCACTATCCTTTCAGCTTCCAATCTTTCATCCATCAGGTATTTTAGTGACTCTCTGATTGTCTCTGTAAAGGATCCATTCGTTTTGCGAATTATTCCCAACTTTGACACCGGGTCCTTTGATATGATCCTCTATAATCTACATACATCGATCATATCTTGTATATTTGAACAGAATTCCCTTCACGTTTTCCTTTTACGGTTGCGTAGAGTCTTCTTCAGCTCCCTGTTCTTTGACTTGTAGTCGTCCCATGCGTTGAAGTCCCCTCTCACGTGGCGATTAAAAGCCTTCCTTGTCTCCTTTTTCATGGATTCCAGTTCCCCATTCCACCATGGAGTGGAATCTCCTTCGTCGACTACCGTCAGAAGACATGAAGCTTCAAATGCTTTGATCATGGCTGAGCTGATAGCCCTCACCTGATACTCAACATCTGCGGTTGTTCTAGGTCTCTTTAACCTCCCTGGCAATAATTCCTCAAGAACTTCGCAGTACCTTGTACAATCCGTTCGTTTCAGTATCCTCACCATTCTACAGTCGTTTATGTCTTTTATCGGTCGTAACCCCAAACTGAATGGCCCTGTGGTCCGATATGGTCAGTCTATCCACAACCCTCCAATCCAAAATCCTATCCAACATTTTGACTTTCGTCAGAGTAACATCAATGACCTCGCAACGACGTGCGTCGACAAAGGTCGGTTCTGTTCCCCTATTGGCAATTTCTGGACCAAATCTTTCTATAAATTCGAGTAGAAACTCTCCTCTATAGTTTTCATTGCTGCTGCCACATACTGAACTGTGAGCATTGGCATCGCAGCCTAAGATCAGACCAACTCCCTTATCATCACAGAATCTCACTAGAGCTTCAATCTCTCTTGCGATTATAAATGATCCCGCACCATCACCTATTCTCACTACTGTGAGAATAGGTGTCATAGGAATAGGTGATCATGGTGTCATAGGAATAGGTGATCATGGGATACGTGCAGTCATAAATGATCGCACGTATCCCATGTCTAACTAAAATGCATGTCCTCAACTTCCCCTCTGTTTGTGGATAAAACAAAGTGGTATTTTGTGCAGATAGGCCTTTGATCCTTCCATGAAGGATCCAGGGCTCCTGAACCAGTGCAATGTCAAGCTCATCCTCATCGAAACTCCACACCATCATTGCTGATGTTGCTTTGCTGTGGTGAATATTGAGTTGACACACATTTAGTGGTTCCTGGCGCGGGACTACCTCCCGCCCTAATGGCTTCTTCCTTGCAGAATCTGCATCTAGCCCCACGCCAGGAGCCGCGTCGCAACCCTCATATTGCATCTTACTGGAATTTAACGACGGCATGTTCAAGACCGCAGTTGAGTCTCCCTCTGCGATCTTGATAGCCTCCACTTCCTCCTTAGAACACAGCACGGTGAGTACGATACCTGCACTTTCTGCCTCGCCAAACTCTTATGTGCGGATAACACTCCATTTGGAAGTATCCTTCACACAGGCGCTCTCGCGCTGCAGCCTTCTGAGGATGATGTCGCTGGCCGCAGCATCGCCATGAGAAACAATCACCATCTTCCTCTTTGTCGGCAAGGCAGTTAGGCTGTCACATTTGAGCTTTGCACCCTCCCACAAACCGGCTAGATGCTCCACTGTCTTGCACAGCCATTGCTTGGATAGCTGATTTTTGCACCTTAGTACAATCAATCCGCTCCCCACCCTTCCCCTGCTAACAAATCTAATGTCATTGGCATCGTCTTCAAGGGAGTCCATGGCATCCAACAAAGATACCTTGAGTATCCTCCAGGCGCCCCTCTAGTGACAAGTCCATGACTCCCATAACGAGGTCAGCTTCCGTTACTTGAGCGTAAGTCTTCCTCGCCCTGATGGGCTCGCCCTTTGCCTGCTCAGCCCGACGTTTAGGCGCTCTGCCAAAACCGCTCGGCCCAGTTGCCGCATGCGAGGCCTGTGAGTTCGCTGGGTTACCAATCTTACCAGATTGTCCACCCCACTCATAACCCCCCGATGTCGGATTTCCCTGCCGCGTCGTTCCTAGATCTACCATATCCGTGGTAGGCTGGGGCTTCGAGCCTCTTTTGGAGCCTTTATAATTGGCCGTCCATCTCTCTGAGCACTTGACACTTTCGGTGCCTGTGTGGAAGAATTATCAACCTTCTCAAGGGACGGTTCTCCATCCTTCCCAGCATTCACCTCAATTGGCCCCTCCGTCGTCTACGGATTGGGCTCCTCAGGTGTTGAATTTTTCAAAGTAGGTCCGGAGTTATCGCCCCTGAACCTCTTCCCCGAGTTCTCCACCTCCAAGGTCGACTCATCTTGCAGAAGTCCACTGAGTTGGCTCGAGAGCTGCTCAATGATCTTCTCCGACGACTTCATGGCCTTTTTGTCTCTTTCGCTTCTGCTTCTCCCGTTTCTTCAACAGGATTCGCTCTGCTCAGGAGACTCCGTCCTCTTCCCTTATACCTGATGAAGCTAACGATTCCGCTCCACTAGAAGCGTCTTCATCCACATCATCAGATGTTCGGCCCGATATTTTACGCTGCCTCCAAACCGGCTTCACTGCCAACCTAGTGACACCATCCCCTTCGTTCAACACCGTCCCAGCCGCCGGCTTAGGTCTTTCGAGACCCTTTCAGTCCGCTACGACAGATGCTGCCATTTCTTTTGGGCTGGCTAAAAGCTCGGCTTCTTTAGAAGCCTCATTTTCCGCCACCCCTCCACTACTTTTACCGCGTGGCTATTAGCACTACTTCGCATGAGGCAGTGCTGTCCGCCATTGCAGGAATTTCGTTCTAAGTTCCAAGAGGTGGGAGCGAGTGGTGCAGCTAACAGCTCGGCCTCTGGTAAAGCTTTATTGTCCGCCGTTCCACTCGTTAACACCCCTGCAACCCCCAGATTTTTGTATCGAGATCCGGTTTTTGTGTTATAACAATCAATCTTATTCCCACGAGTTGCGAAGAAGTAAATGGCCGCCTGCGCACAGATTCACAGTATGCAGGTAAGGCTACTTATTACGAAGGGCGCCAGGTATCCGTAAGCTCACGTTAGCGACTGCGCTATATGAAAAGAGGCCCCCAGCCAGGCTGATTTTCTGCACGGATCGCATAACACCTTAATCCAGCCTCTCACCTCCAACCATGAAAGGAGTACGTTGCCGAATGCTGTACTATTGAAGAGCAACAAACACTCACCAACTTACCCTTATCTTAGCTAGATACCGCCTGATATCGTACAGGCTAAACTGTGGTATCTATTTCCAGTCGGCACCCTCGAGGCGGGTTCAGTGGAGGATTTTGCCGACCTTGTTTCATTCGAAATTTCAGTAAAATCGATCTGAATGAAGATGAGAAAACGTAAAATTATTGACGAAAGGTTGGTGAAAATTCCTCCACCAATGTCAGACGAAATTCGACTTGCAATTCTTTACAGATTTCTACGTCAACTTCAGCCCATGGAAATTTGTAGTGAATTTCAAACATAATATGGAACAAACGCACCTTCTCTTAAGACCAATTGTAAGTGGTATTACCGATTCCAGACTGGCATTTTTCCGTGGAGGACGAGCCTCGCGAAGAAAGGCCAAAATCTTCGACCGACGAGATAAATGTGGCTCTGGTTAAAGAAAAAGCGAAGATCAATGAATGACACAACAAATGATAGCCAGTGAATTGCACTTGAATGCTATGGCTGTAACGCTAATATTGCAGATTGATTTACAATACATGAAGAAATCTGCTCGATGGGTTCCACGAATATTGAATTATAGTCAAAAAGAAGCTCGAGTTCGTTTTGCTAAATATTTTCTAAGAAAATTCGAAAACGGAGATTCGACTTCAGTATGATCGCAACAGGTGACGAAGCTTGATTTTACAAGTAATACCCGGAAACTAAACAGTAATCAATGGTATGGAGCTCAAAAGGAGTAAACCCACCCATGGTATGCTGAAGACCGCTTACAAAAGTGTTCGAAAATTTTTTGGGTAACCGAAACAAAGAGGAAATGCGCTGCTACTTTTTACACCATGATAAAGCGCCAGCTTACACTGCTGAAATGATAAGTAACTTTATTGCGCTTTTTGGCATCGAAGAAATTCGCTCTTCACCATATTCCCTGGATCTGGCGCCTTGTGATTTCTGGTTATTTCTAAACTTTAAGAAAATTTTGAGGGGAAAAGTCCTTGGTAGCAATGCAGAGATAATCAATGCTGTTAATGTGGGACTTAACAGGCTACAAAAACGTGATTTTGAGGATTGCTTTGATCATTGGATCTACAGATTACAAAATGTATTAAATTAATGGTGATTATGTAGAAAAGATAAAAAATACTGAAGATTTAAAATAACAAATTAAAAAAATTTTTTGGGTGTTGTTATTCTTAAAGGTTACCGAACTTTTGTTTGTATGTACAAATATTTTCTTCTTATCTACCTACAGCAAGAGCTTTTCAAATGATGTCGCGCTTGTTTTGTTGCTAAGTTTTAAGGTATGATACTTAAAACTTTTTGTTTTGGCATCAATATTGCAGTGAAATATAGTGCTTGCAAGTACTGTATAGTAGCAAACTATGGCTTTTAGATGGTTTTGCGCAGCTCTTTAGTACCAGCTTAGTGTTTAATGCCTAGGCCTTCTGATCTGTAGGCCGTAGGTTCAAACCATGGCTGAAGCATAAATTTAATATTGAAAACATTCTTCTCTCAAACGGTACCCATTTATAGGATACAATAGGATACTGGAAGACGGATATGATGTTTGCAAGATCATCAATATATGCAATTGCCTCAAGGCCTAGTTCCTGTAATTTTACTAAAATATCGTCAATAACTAAGGAACATAGAAGGGGTGATAATACCCCACCTTGTGGACAGCCTTTCATTGCTTTGACTGTGGAGGATTCATTTCCTAGAGATGAACTAATTTCTCAACTTTCTAACATCGCCTTAACTCACCCTATAGTCGGTTTTTCGATGTTCTTGCAAAGCAAAGCACTTTCGATAGAACGATAACCAGTATTATCCAGGGCACCCTCGATATAGAAGAAAGCGCATAAAGCAATTTCCTTATATTTAGGTTTCTCTATTTTTGTTAATATAGTGAAGCACTTCTTCCGTGGATTTCCCTTTACTGTGCGCAAACTGGGTTTGATGCAAAGCTGTTGTTTTGTTCAAAGTTTCTCTGATATGTAGATCTACTGATCTTTCCATAGTTTTAAGAAGAAACGATGTGAGACTGATAGGTCTATATGATTTAGGCAGCTCGCTAGACCTATTGTCTAGTTTCAGAATAAATACCACATTTAGATTACGCCAAATGCATGGTATGTACTCCCTGCTGAAGCTATTTCTAAAGATTGCAACCAGTGGTTTGAGTATTGCTTCCAGATCGCGTATCAGGAGGGCTGGAAAAACACTATCTTTACCTGCTGATTTAAATTGTTTAAAGTACCCAACAGCCCATTTAACTTTGTCTGAGGTAAAAATTACCTAGGACAAACTCCAAGATCTTCTGTCTAATACGACCTCTCGGTTGTATGATGACTGATATTCTATCATTGTTATTTTTAATGACCCTAGAGTGTCCCTTCGATTGTTTGTATACGACCCATCTGGTCTATTTAAAGTTGCAACACGATTAAAGTGTTCTTTGCCTAAGGCTTTGTGAATTCTAGCGCCCTCTGGCGATTCGATGAAAAGGAAAGAACCGGAACAGTTGTTCTTGCATACAAGGATGCTATCGCATGTCTTTGATTTGCTTTTATCTTTGGTAAGCAAATCTTTGCGGAAACCGAAGCAGCGGATTGGTCCCGAGGATAGACTCTTCTTGGTGTTATTGTGAGTCGATTGTCAGTGTGTTGTAAAGTCAATTAATACATGTATGTACTTCTTGTATAATTATTGAGATATTTGTCATAAGGAGTATCGATGCATTAAATGGAGCTACAAATTAGATAAAGATACAGTGCGGCAAATCATATTTGAGGTGTGTGAGGTAAATCGGCGGCTGCTTTCCCCAGTTTATGTTAGCGAGGCAACAGAGTCTCAATACCAAGACATTAATAAGGATTTTTATAATATGTGGAACATGCCGAATTGTGTCGGCGCAATTGATGGCAAACACGTCGCTATAAAGTGCCCGGCCAATTCGAATTCAATGTTCTATAATTATAAAAAATTCTTTAGCATTATTTTGATGGCTATGTGTGATGCGAAGTATACTTTCACAACTGTCAGTATTGGAAGTTATGCTAGCCAAAGTGACGGAGGTAAGGCCTGTATATTAGTTTAATATATTATGAATATTCATTTAATTTATATTGTTTTTAGGCATTTTTCAACTTTCCCCATTTGGGCAAACATTAATTCAAAATACTTTGCCTTTGCCACTTTCTGTGCCATTGTCCAGAGTGTCGACTGACCTTTTTCCGTATTTTTTCGTCGGTGATGCTGCTTTTCCGTTGCGAACCAATTTGAAGCGCCCTTATCCTGGGTCTAATTTGACTAGAACGAAGCGAATTTAGAAAATAACTTCGGGATATTGACAGAAGGAGAGTACTGCCAACAACGATCGAATGTTATCCCGAAAATTGCGAAACAGTTGTATTGGCTTGCATAGCTTTACATAATTTCATAATGTTCAATGATCGCAATCACTGGTACTGTCCACAGAGTTATGTTGATCGAGTAGAAGCGGGCAACATCATTCATGTTGGAGATTAGCGTCGCGAACTTGACAATGACCGTTCTCTACCACCCATGCGGTCTGCAGTACGTAGAGGCCCTGCAAATGGTTTTAACTTCCGAGATAAGCTGGCAAACTATTTTGTAAATGAAGGGTCTTTGCCATTCCAGTACAATTTGATTAACAAATATTAAATAAATTGTTCGATCGTACTTTTGATTCACATACATACTTTATTTTTTATTGATTTTATTATAATTATTATATAATAATTAATATAATTAATATAAGTATTTTGAAATAAGTAAGAATATGCATAAGTGCATAAACATTCCAGTTTAATTGTTTGGTTCTTCTAACATGCTTATATCGATATATTATACATTTTCTTTACTATTTAAATATGTATATATACCCAACGACCATCGAAGATACATAAATGTGTACACATCTGTTTATTAAACTAAAATGTTTATGCACATATGCACATTTCTTACTTGTTTCAAAATACTTATATTAATATTTAGGAACACTTCGCTTAATTCCAAAAAGGCAAGTAAGTAAATCTATTGTGGCTCTTCTTGAATTTCGAACGATATTTCCATAAATAGCTGCATAATCCGCGATTGCTTCGCCTCACTTATCTTTGATAGTATAACCATCACCATATTGCCATAGGAGTGCAAAACTGAGTTCTTCTGTGGTTCCTCTTTGGCTACTCATCGCTTCTTGAACAGTTCAATGGCTTCCAACATGCTTCTATCCATATCGCCATTGTTTGCACGTCGTTTTCCACCTCCGGAGCGCAATGTTTGTGTGGGCGTTGATGAGGCAACTGTAATGGACGATGACGATGGCGATGGCAATGTCAGGACACCGAAGTTGGCATAGGTTGAGATGACAGAGGTGGCGACACTACGAGAGGAGGTAATGGCGTGGGCAGCGATACCCCGATAATATTCGATGGCGACTCAACATCTACGCAAATATTTTGCGAACATCGAACTCTGCAAAATTAAATGTGTTAAAATATAAATTATTATCCTGTATATGTACATGTACTTACGGTCGTGCAATACTATGCGGCTTTAGGAACTGCATTGCCTCCAAGAGATGCCACTGTTTGTAAAACTGGGCCCCACTGCCTGATGGTGCTACTGCTTTCCGCAGCTTTTTACCATACCGGTCGCGGAGGGCTGACCATCTACGCATACATATTTCACCTGCAAAAGTGTTATTAATATTTGCTTAAAGCTGGGTTAAATGAATTTTCACTTACCACTCGTATTCAGCTCCTTTACTATAATTTCCCACATATTATTCTTTCTTTCAACAAATTTGTAATAATTGTTGTTTTTATCATAAAGCTCATTATGAACTTGAACTAATAAAAATTAATTTCTTGTCGTCCATATTTCATCAATCCAACTTTATTGTGTTGTTTGTTTACATTAAAACAATGTTGCCATTTATCAGTATGCATTCATGCTTTTAAATACGCTTACCTTTTTCATGACCAAATTTCATAGGTTAACTGTTCGAAACTCAACTCCAATAAATATACTTGAACTATATTTTAATAAATAACTACATACAATGATAGTTTTAATTTATTAAAATTTTTTTGTTAATTTTCTTAGTTTATTTTTTATTTTTTATTATGGCAACCCTGTAAGTATAGATAGTGATCAGCTGACATGGTTTTGCCAGACAACGTTTAATACCAGAGAAGTCCTAATTTGGATCACTCAACAGAGTTGTAGAATACAGAGATTTTGAAGAGAGCAATGCCATGACCAGGAGAATAATTCTGTAAATTAACATAGCAAATTAACATATATTGAAATAAGAGCTCATAATAGTAAATATTTTTATGAATGAATTTTATATATAGAATTTTTTATAAAGAATTTTTACTATTGTTCAATATATATGTATGTATGTACATGCGTTTACTATTTCTCTAATATTAAATTTGATAAAATTTCAGTAATTTTTACAAAGAAGGAAGGCATAAAGACATCGTTTTATCGACGTACCCGATGCCGTGTATCAAGCAATCAGAAATATCAGGAAGTAATAGCACGTGTTGATATTCAATGTAAAATGTTGCTCCTTATAGTAAATTTATTCCTTCTCTGCTCTCTCTGCTTTTGCTCTGCCGTCACACAATAGAATAGACAGCCACGCATGCTAATTTTTGTTGTCGAAAACACATATGTAAATTTGATCGTTCAGTCACGTAACAACAATTGGTATGCGTGGCTGTCTATTCCTTTATGTGGCGGCAGACCAAAAGCAGAGAGAGCAGAAAAGGAATAAATTTACTATAAGGAGCAACAACAAAGTGCTCGTTTTTTTACATTCTACTTTTTTGATCCTTCAGTGGCATACACTATCACCTTAAGCGGAACTCCATCAACAGAGATACCGGAGAGCAAGCTACAACCATCGGGGCAAGAAGCTCACCATCAATCCCAATTCACTTCCCACATATATATATCATATATATATCATATATATATATATATATATATATATATATATATATATATATATACATACATATATATATATATATATATATATATATATATATATATATATATATATAAATATATATATATATATATGTATATATACATATATATACAGCTCTTGTCAACTAATTAGAAACGATACTTTAAAAATATTTTTTCGCGTTAGATCTACCAAACTTTGTTTTCAGTTTGAATTTTTTTTCGCTTTAAGTATATTCTTCTTTTTTCATTGAAAAATGTCCCGTTACATCAAGTTTTCTTTAGCTTTCGCAAAAAATATTTCATTTACTTGCTTGCAGTGCGGTTTGAGTATGACACGTAATTAGAAACGTTGAATCTGGTTACATTTAAACTACAAAATAATTTACAAAAAATTTCATAATTGTGAAAATCAGATAAAATTAAATATTTAAAAGAATAAAGAAAGTGTTTTGAATAATGTTGAAATTTGGTACTACTGATTACTATGTTTCGTGCCTCGGCGATGTCGATTAGACTCATTCCGTTATAGGAAGTGTTCTGGTGGAGGCTGAATTTTGTGACAAATGAACCAAAGGTACCTTCCTTGCCCACCCTAGCATTGAAGTCGCCAAGCAGGATTTTAATATCATGACCAGGGCAGCGGTCATAAACTTCTTCGAGGCGCTGAAAGATTGATATTAGAATACAATCTCTCATTCATTCTCTTTAAGCAAATACGAATTAGAATGAATAAAAGAGAATTAGAATGCAATGGAGTGTATGTTTCGTTTTCATAGAATGAGTAGAATCTTAACAATTGCAAATGGAAGTAAAGTATTTGAGAATACTCCACATTCGTTTTGCTTTTCTATGTTATATTACAATACATACAGTGATGGACTAAAGTCTACATACAGCTATAGTTTTTCTTGTTTTCTAGAAAGTGTGTATTAAATGGAAAAACAAATTATTCAGTTTTTTTCAAGATGTATATTTATTTATTAAAAACCAAAACTTAAATTAATTCATTAGCTTCATAAGGAAAAAATTCATAAAACAATAAAAAAGTAGTGTGACAAAAGTCTACATACAGCTCATCTGGTTAAAAAAATACAAAGCAAGCGCTGATAAAATAGCTGCGAAATACCGTTATTTGAAATTTTCTTTTCACTTAATGTAGTAGCAAACTTTCAGTTTGTGTTTGGTTTTTGTCCTAGTCGAATCGATAATACAATGGGCTCGAGCAAAGAAATATCTTCCGATTTAAGAAAATTGATCTTGCAACACAGACAAGAAAACAAATCGTACGCTGAAATTGCGAAAATAGTAAATTTAAGTCAAGCAACAGTACAAACGATTTTTAATAACTACAATGATACTGATTCGTACGAAAGTAAAGCGCGAACAATTCGTCCGAAGAAGTTTTCTACTAGGGTTCTACTATTCCATTTTGAAAGAAGTAAACAAAAAACCGAGAATAAGTGGTCCGAACATATTGCTGATGTATCCAGAAATAGAGTGCATCCAAGAACTGTCGCGAGAGCTCTTAACCAAACGAATTTTTCAAAAGAACGCCGCGTAAAAAACCACTAATATTACAAAAAAATCGCCGTCTTCGATTTGAGTTTGCGCGAGCGCATATTGACAAAGGAATGGATATCTGGTCTAATGTTTTATTTACTGACTAGTTTAAGTACAATATATTTGGTAGTGTTGGCCAAGGAACGCCGATATGCAACTCAAAAACTTGTTACGAACTGTCAAGCACGGCGGGGGCAACGTAATTGTTTGTGGAGCTGTAGCAGCAACTGGCGTCAAAAAGATGGCTTTTGTGGAAGGAAATATGGATCGATTTCAATATAAAAGGATTTTGGAGTAACATCTAAAGCCATCGGTGGAATGCTTGGGTCTTGGAGAACGTTGGATTTTCCAACAAGACAATAATCACAAGCATACCGCACTAATTGTCAGGGAATGGTTTCTATATTATGCACCCAGACAGCTTTATTCACCCCTGCAAAGTCCGGATTTAAATCCTATTGAGCATGTTTGGGAACTTCTACAGCGTAAACTTAGACAACGTCGCATAACCTTTGTGAAATCACAAAAGAGAGAATGGATCAACTCTTGGAACCAAATAACTTCAGTAGAGGTATTCAATTTGGTTGCAACAATGCCACGACGCCTGCAAGCAGTGATAGATAACGGTGGTGGACCTACCAAATACTAAAAGTGTTCAAAGGCGCTGAATTTAAAACTAATGAATTATTTTTTGTTGACTTCCAGACTTTTTCCATACTGTATGTAGACTTTTGTCATACTATTTTTTTTTGTTTTATGAATTTTTTTGTTTTGAAGCTAATGAAATGATTTAAGTTTTGGTTTTTTATGAATAAATAAACATCTGGAAAAAAACTGCATCATTAGTTTTTCAATTTAATACATTCTTTCTAAAAAATAAGAGAAACTGTTGCTGTATGTAGACTTTAGTCCGTCACTGTATAAGCAAAAAATACAGTAGATAAAACAATAAGACGCGGCAAGACACAGTAATACAAATCATCAGTGCCTGTCGTGAAAAGCAACAACAATTATAGCGTACAACATAGTCGTAATACTCTCAAACTCTCGTAGTTCTCTCAAACTCTCGTTAGTCCGTATCTGAGATACGCTTTTATTTTTCATGTGGTAACCGAGGAGGTTTTTTTTTTGTTTTAGCAGACTTTAATAGTATTGATACATATTTAATGCATATTTGTCGCCATTTTTTGTGCATATAAATATTCGATCTGATTATGAGCGCTATTCCTATATATTTGAAATTAAAATAAATCACATACAAAATACAATATATCGTCTTTCGTTGTCCACTTTCCACTTTTAGTTCAGCTCTATGCAGTTATTTCAACCATTTGAGTTAGTTTATCTAATATTAACGCATGAATTAACTTTCTACTATTATATTGTATTTTCTATTATCATCTGATCGCATACATATAGGAATTTATGTTCACCTGTACACATAGTAGATTATAAGTGGTCAATGTTTGAACTTGGCTCTCATATGTTTTTTATCTTCTATGTACTATAGCTATTACTGTTACTCTATGTTATTCTATCTGCTTTGTAGATAAAGCCTTCTTAATATCAAGACATTCCGGTTTACTGTTTCCGGTCATTTGTTGTAACATTTCCGTCTACCTACCTACTATGTTGTCCATATACAGTCTTTATGTGCAGAGTATAGAAGGGTCGAATGAATATATCCTTTTGCCTAATTGTGCCTTAATAAAACCTACATGTAGTACAATATTAACTTTGCGTTGAGAATGAGTGCGTTCAGTGTCAAAGGTTGTTGGTGGTACAT
Source organism: Megamerina dolium (assembly GCA_963854835.1). NCBI lineage: Eukaryota > Metazoa > Arthropoda > Insecta > Diptera > Megamerinidae > Megamerina > Megamerina dolium. Next base: position 48,023,921 of record OY978526.1, on the reverse strand, counting down.
AAGTAGTTTTGTACAGAATAAAGTTATCGTGCGTACTTCATTTTAGAAACCAGAGAGATAGTATAAAAATGTCAAAATATCAAATGCCTATAGGATTAATTAAAATTTGTTAATTATATTCTGAAAAATGCGATTTTCTTAGTGCATGCATTTGTGGTTCTGGCTGGCACAGGTTACACCGAAATTACAAAAATAATTATAGTATAAGAGATAACTAATTTACATAACAGGCAAGTGATTGAATAAATTATAATTATATACTATAAATTAGAGCGAAGCTTGTCGAAATATTTATCTTCTTTTATTGTTTGTTGTTTATTTCTATAGGTTGAAAATAATATATTTTTACACTACTCCGATCATGATATGCAAAGTTTTCTCAAAATTTGATGTATTTTAGTCTCTACGTGTAAGTATGGGGGCGGAGGGTTTTAGGTTATTGTAGTTGCCTCTCTCTGAGAGGCAACCACACGGCACGGTAGCGCTTGCCATTCACTGTAACGTTCCTGCCTTCGTCGTCTTTGAAAAAGTACGGTTCAATAATGCCACTTTCTTAACGAGCATTCAATAATCTGCAGGCGTTGTTCTTTTGTAAGTCTATTCATGGTTAAATTATAGATCAAACTGAACGTGTTTGACAGTAACTTATTACACGAAAACAGCTGAGCTGCCAAAAATAGTGTTGCCAGAAAGAAAGTTGTTAAAAAATCACCCTTTATACAAGTATATATGGTTAGCGGAAATCCTCTTCTAAACCCTGGGTGCTGACCGGTAATAACTGTCGTAATTCTTAAGGATAGGGCGGTTAGCTAATAATATGTGAACCTGGAAGATGTGTTTGCTCATATGGAGTGGCACACTGATTGGCAGAGCCAGTACATAGGAACAGGTGCCCTTCCTAGCCGTTCCTTATCTCTAATTACCGTCATTCCTTATCCCCTGGACTGGACTAGGGTGTTATACGACCCGTGAGCCTGGCTGAGGGCCCAGTAAAAATAGCTCAGTCTCTAAGGGAGTACCCGGATACTTGACGTCCTCCAGATAAATTAGCCTTGCATACTGCGTATCTCTGCGCAGGCGTACGACTCTTTCCCTGCATCACGGGGGACATTTTTGGACAAAACATAAAAAACATGCAAACAGAGGCCTGAACTCTCAAAAAGCCGTGATTGGGCGGGGCATCTGACCCACGGCTTACCACTTCTGTGGAGGTAGCAAAGGCCAAGCTCAAGTTGATCCAAAGCACTGCCACAATCCACTCTATATTGAAGCTGACGTACTTGGTTGAGCAAAAGCTTGGCCGCATAATATACTGCTGCACCAGCTCACACGGTGCAGTCACTGGAAGTAATTCTGGCGGAGGCAAACATGGCAACGTCAAGGGCAGTGAAGGCAAAAAATTGAAGGATCAGAGCTCCATTTCAAAGAGCGCTAGAGTGCAAAGCGAGTACTCGAAAGGATTAGTAGTATCCCATAGGAAAGCAGAACTTCTACACAAAATGAGTTCCTTGCATGGGCAACTCTGAAGCTGAAAGAGCATGAAGACAGATCTATCTCGGGAATTCAGTTCAACAAGAGGCATAGATTCACCGAGGAGGACGTTCCTCGACCAAACAAAAGCTGTAGATCTGGAATCAGATGGCTAGTGGCTTGTGCCGACCAGCGGGCTCTGGATCTCTACTTCATTGCTTTATCCGCAATATCGGATGTTTGGTAAGATGCGAAGTTGCAAATCGTGCCTATGGACCCCATCCAAACTAGATCTCGGACTAGGGCCTGAATTCCGGCGAATTCAAAAGACTCAGAAAGAATATTTAAAACGATAAAGATGTGCAATTCGGAGCTCCCCATACACAACTGGAAGATCGCCAAGTTAGAGGAGCTCAAGGGATCTCGCGACTATCGTCAACAGAGAGTCTCTTGGGCCCCTGGCGACCTCTGGTGATGTGGTGCCTTGGGATTTTGTAACATAACATTGAAAGTATATAAGAAGAACGAACTGACTGTAGCAAAATACGGTGAAGGTGGCTCGAAAGAGTTGCTGCAGGAGGAAGTGGAAGTCTCGACAGCAGGCGAAAGGAGGTTATTCCTCGGCCTAGTCCTTCCAGTTCATCGGAGGCCCTGACCCAGACAGATTCTATATTTTCCGGTTTTGAACTCGCGGGGGCGTTCGGTAGGATATGGGAAGAGGATAGCCTTCTAGCAGATACGGATGATGACCTCAATGCAACGGTGGTGGAGGCTGTGACGAATGGAATGGACAATGATCCGTGCAGTTCAGATCAACCTCCACCACTGTAAAGAGACGTCAGCCAAATTAGTTCCCCTCCTTACGAAAATCAGAGCAGACATCGACCTAATCCAAAAGCTATGGACGGTGGACAATAATGGCATCTGTGGAATAGGGCTCTCAAAATACAAATTGTTTCACAGCAAGTGCGCAGGTAGACTACGCGCTTGTATCCTTGTCAAGAAACCAGTTAATGCATATTTGCTTCCTAATTTTAGTAATGAAGACCTAGCCATCATTTCCCTCGAACTAAATGAGAGATGTTACTGGATATGACCACCGCAGCATCCACAACCCAATACTCTGAGATGAGCGGTTGCCGAAGCCACACAAAGGAGACTGGCGATGATCATCGGATGCGATGCCAACGCGCGCCATAATATTTGGGGCAGCTCCGATATCAATGAGAGAGGTGAGTCACTTTTTGATTACTTAGCAACTACTAACTTACTAGTAGGCAACATAGGGAACTCTCCCAACTTTATAACCAGAAATAGGCAGGAAGTGTTAGACTACTCTTGCGTCCTCTAACATAACAGATAGGATTAGAGATTGGAAGGTTTCACAAGAAACCTTATTATCCGACAGCATGAACATTGAATTTATGCCCGATGAGCCTCCTAAAGAACCTCCAGTCGTCCAAACTATTCAAAGGACGAATTGGACAATCTCCAGGAATATTATTAACAGTCACATCAAAGAGATAGACATAAGTAGTAAGAAAGCATTAGAATCCCCAGTAAGTCAGTTGAACAAGACCATCAACATGGCGAAAAACCTAGAAGGGCTGATTCGGAAACTATGGGGAAAACGTAAACCCCGATAGTGGAACAAAGAATTAGGCGAGCTAAGGACAGAGAGTTGAAAATTATTCAACAAAACAAAATGATCCTGGCTGAAAATGGACTCGGACCTGCACGAAGAATCTTTAAGGAAATACAAAAAAGCCCTTAGGGGGGGCAAAACAGTATTCTTGGAAAACCTACTGCGAATATATTGAGAGGGTCTCCGAAGTTTCAAGGCTCAGGAAGGCACTCTCTGTGTCCTCATTTATACCAAGTGCCCTAGAGAGGGCGGATGGAACATGGACCTCCTCAGAAAAAGAGCCTCTCGAACTTCTCACTGACACACATTTTCCAGTCGGACAATACGGAATGCTGTCCAATGCACCTACGCACGAAGACAACCTTTCCAACATAAATACTCATTTCATCTCCAGGGAGAAAATCGACTGGGCGATCGCGGAATTCAAACCACTCAAGCCACCAGGACCGGATTGCATTTTTTCTGCACAAAATCTAGAAAGAAAGGCTATAGAGCAGTTAAAAATAATCTTCATCGGCTGCGTCTGCCTTAAATACATTCCCAAGGAATGGCGCAGAGTGAGAGTTGTATTTATTCCAAAGGCACTTAAATACTCCCACACCAATCCCAAAGGCATCAGACTCATAAGCCTCTCGTTTGTTTACTAAAGACATTAGCAAGGCTTATAGGTCTACACCTCAGACAAATGATTGGACCGCGGCACATCTCCGAGTGCCAGCACACCTACATCAAGGGCAAATCATTAAAAATAATGTCGAATTAAAAACCATCACAAGAGCGTTGACGCGACTTGGATTGTAGGACAACCTGGTACACCAAAGCTGGATGGCGCATCATTCTCAAGTAGAATTAGCAGATGAACGCAACAAGGAGGCGTCCTCTCAACCATTCTCTGAAATCTCATTGTCAACGAACTACTGAGAAGTCTGGAGGCCGGAGGCTGTAAAGTGAGAGCGTATGTGGACGATATAATCCTTACTGTAACCGGTAGATCCAGTATGTAAAACTAGTTAGACAAAGTTAGCAGCTGGGCAAAGACCCGTGGTTTAAACGTAAACCCGTCGAAAACGGAAATGGTTCTCTTCACCAGAAGATACAAGCCTGAATCTTTTTCACCACACAGACCCAACCACACTAACCTCGAACTAACTTAAACTGGAACAGAATATTAAAAACAGAGTCCAGAAGGCATCAGTTGCTCTGTATGCCTGCAAGTGAGCAATAGGCAAGACGTCAGGCTGCCCAACCATTGCAGTGTCTTCCAAGCGAAGGTTAACGCAATAGAAGTAGACAAAACAAAGTCCCCAAAAGAAATATTTGTAATAGGTTAAATGCAACGATTTTGGTTAAATTTCAATTAATTTAAAATAATTGTTACCATTCCCAATAATTGTTGACGTCGCTGTACTAGGCAGAGAGAATGTTTGAATTGTCAACAAACCAATGTTTTTTAGCCAAAAACATTAACTTTTATTTCCATATACACATTTTTTTTATTAGTTACAGATATTTACAGTATTTATAAAAGATTCATGAAAAAAATTGCAAGTTCTACGCAAAAGAAAAGAAAAATACAACAAAAAGAAATTTTACTCATTTCACAAACGATACAAAGTTTTTTTTTTATAATATTTATTAGTTAAAAATTGATCAAGTAAAATATTTAGTATTTAGTATGGCCACCTTTAGCATCTATCACGGATTGTAGCCGTTTATTCATAAAATAAACCAACTTTTTTAGGCCATAATTGCTCGGTATATTTTGCCACTCTTCCAATATAGCAGTTTTAAGCGCTGTACGGTTTTTAGGTTGCCTTTTTGCCACTTTTTTCTTTAAGTAGACCCACAGATTTTCAATAGGGTTAAGGTCTGGACTTTGGGCTGGTGTATCCATAACTTTACCGCAGTTATAAAGAAGCCACAGTCGCACCCTACTCGCCTTATGCTTTGTGTCACTATCTTGATAAAATTTGAAATGCAGTTTGCCCTCTCTGATGAACCCACATTTTTTCGCACTACTGATTAAATTACTTCAAAATGCCTAAATAATGTTGTGCGTCCATAGTTGACTCTAAAAAAGCCTACTCCTCCTACTCCTCTGCTTGAGATACATCCCCAAATCATAATGAACATTTTTCCAAATTTAACAGTAGGAATTATGTGTGGATTTTCTAAAGCTGTTAATGCCTTGCGCCACACTCTGGTCTGTCCATCGTTGTAATACATCATTTTTGTCTCGTCACAGAATATTACGTCGTCCCAATATTCATCAGGTTGTGAAATGAGCCTTGAGGCGAAGGAGAAACGTCTTTCTATATTTTGTGCTGATAGCAGCGGCTTCTTACGAGCAACTCTTGATGAGTATTTGTTTCTCAGTATCGCCTGTCGTACAGTTTCATGGGAAAGCAATATTCCACACTCTTCCTTGAGTTTCTCCGCAAGCGTTCTGGTCGAAATTTGTTGATTTTGTGCAGTTTCCTCATCATTAAGCGCTCTGCCCGATCAGTAATTTTAAGCTTAGGGCCACCTCCACACTTTGACTCCAATCTACCCTCATTTTCAGCTCGATTTTAAACATTATAAATTGTTTTACGTGTTACAGAGAATATTTCTGATAACTTCTCCACATTTTCTCCCAATTGGCGATTGTAGTATATAAGCTGAACCACTTCAGCCGATAACCTTTTGCCTGGCATTTTAAAACACAATATTTAAACAGATGATGTGGACAAAGCAAAAATTAATCACAAACTAACAAACAAAATCATAGGAACGGGTCACTGCAACGCGTTTACGCAAATAGATAACTGTAAATGTACCGTTAGTCGTTGAAGTGTTGCATAAAGGAATTAAAAAAATAGTTGTGAAAAGAGTTTCTTGACACTTGTAAAATTGAGTAAAATTTCTTTTTGTTGTATATTTCTTTTCTTTTGCGGTGAACTTGCAATTTTTTTTCATGAATCTTTTATAAATACTGTAAATATCTGTAACTAATAAAAAAAAATGTGTATATGGAAATAAAAGTTAATGTTTTTGGCTAAGAAAGTTGAAAATTTGAATTTTTTTTTCAATGTGTAAACTCATTCTTGACATACTGTATATATATATATATATATCCCGTGGGATCACGAGTTGACGACGGAGAAAGAACACACACAGGAGAGAAAGAAAAAAAATCATAAGATAAAGCAAATCTTATAAAAAGACGATAGGATCTAATAGTAGATCGTGTAGTGCATACCAACACCACCCCACCAATTGTTTTTGGTCTGATGACTGATGACATAAAGTCATTGAAAATCGCTTCTTCAATTAGAGGGACATATCAAAGATTCAAGAGGAATACACTTGGAAAAAAAAGATTAAAAAAAAACCTTACAGTCGGCTAGGGCCGACCAAATTATACCCTGCATATGTAGATATATATATATATATATATATATATATATATATAAAGTTTATTCGAATATCCATCCCTTTCTTTTGTTTCCACTTTTTGCGTATACGACTAATTTACACCGGAACTAAGGTTGACTTTGACGAAGTACTTTGTAAGTTATGAGGGATCCAAAAGGGATAATTTGAAGGAGGTTCTTAATATAATTCCGAGTCTTAGTGTGGGAGCTATATAAAAAGTAGTCATGGCTTACCTCTTTCTTGTAAATCCAATTAATTCTTCAATATTAATCCACACCTTAAATTTGGTTGGCATGTTGATTTTTTGCCAGATTATTTCCGACTACCATATTAACCTTGGTATTAATTATGATTGTTCTAGACAGAAGGCTGCAGAAGTTACAGCTGTTTCAATTTAAAAAAATTCGATAATTTTGTATGGCGGTTACTCTAAACAGAGAGCGTGGCGAGTCCATTTACTGTGAGTCTAGTTGCTCTTACAATACTAATTCATACCTTAAATCTGGTTGTTCTACGCTGAATAGTTTACAAGTTATAACCGTTAACATTTTTTTTTAATTTCCGCAACTTTGTATGGGAGAGCCAAGAAGGAGTGGGCGTGGCACACTAATCTAAGTGTCAATTATGGTTATTCTAGACAGAAGATTGTAGAAGTTACAGCTGTTCCAATTTAAAAGAAGTACATACATTTTGTATGGGGGCTACTATAAAAAGTAGGCGTGGCTCGCCCATTTCTGGCAAAGTTATGTAGCAGAATAATGTAACACTATGTGCTAAATATTGTTGTCTCAAATGGTATATTAAGTGAGTTATAGCAAGTTAAAAATTTTGATAATTCCCAGGTTAGTCGCTTTGAATGCTTGGTGTGGGCGTTGCTATTAACCGATCATGCCCAATATCAATCCCCTCCGTGCTCTTGGATCATAGGTTACTTATGCCAAATTTCGTCAAAATAGCTCAATATTTGCTCAAGTTATCGTACGAACCAGCCAGGTGATAGACGGACTGACGGACGGACGGACGGACATCGTTAAATCGAAAATTTAAGGGACGCTGATACGAATATATATACTTTTCTATATCTCCGGAGATTCCTTTAAGTGGTTACAAACATCTGGCCGAAATGAATATACCTTGCATATTACATTATGAAGGGTATAATTATAAAAAGAGGCTAGAAAGGCATAAGAATCTAGTAACTTAAGCTAAGTTAAGCTTAGAGTTAAGAGGAGAGAGAAATTAAGTGAAGTAGATAAGAAAAAAAAGGGTTTAACCGTAGAGATTATTAGAAAAAGTGAGAGTAAAAAGAAAAAAAAACAAAAGAAAGAAAAAATTAAATAAAAAATAATAAAATATTATTGAATTAAAGGAAATTAGGATGGTGTAAAGTGCAAAAGAGAAAAGAAAAAAAAAATCTCCTTACAGTCGGCTGGGGCCGACCAAATTATACCCTGCATATGTAGAGATATATATAAAAAGTTTGCTCGTATATCCATCCTTTTCTTCCACTACTTTGTATAGGACCTACATTAAGAAGCAGGCGTACCTCACCAATTTTGGAGGATCAATTTCTGCCTATAATACTAAACTACATAGGTTGCAATGGGTTGACCTAGGCGTATTAATTAGTAAGTTATGGGTGTTTTAATGTTTAAGATAAATCCGAGACTTTATACGGAAGATATATAAAAAGTGGGCGTGACGTATCTCTTTCTGGTATATCTAATTAATTTTTCAATATCAATCCACACCTTAAATTTGGTTGTCCTACGCTAAATGGTTTGTAAGTTATGGAGCTTCAAAGTTTTAGTTTAATTCCCTCGACTTTGTATGGGAGACCTATGAAGGAGTGGGCGTGGCACACTGATTTTCTGCCAGATTATTTCCGACTACGATATTAATCTAAGTGTCAATTATGGTTATTTTTGGCAGGAGATTGACGAAGTTACAGCTGTTTAAATTTAAAAGAATTTCAGTCATTTTGTATGGGGGCTACGATAAACAGTGGGCGTGGTTCGCCCATTTCCTGTGAGCCTAGTTGATCGTACAATACCAATCCACACCTTAAATCTCGTTATTCTACTCTGAATAGTTTGCAAGTTATGGAGCTTAAAAGTTTTAGTTTAGTCCCTTGACTTTGTATGGGAGACCCATGAAGGAATGGGCGTAGCATACTGATGTTCTGCCAGATTATTTCCGACTACGATATTAATTTAAGTGTCAATTATGGTTATTCTAGACAGAAGATTGCCGAAGTTACAGCTGTTTCAATTTAAAATTTGTATGGGGGCTACGATAAACAGTGGGCGTGGTGCGCCCATTTTCTGTGAGCCTAGTTGCTCGTACAATACTAATCCACACCTTAAATCTCGTTATTCTACGCTGAATAGTTTGCAAGTTATAACCGGTAATATTTTTTTTAATTTCCGCAACTTTGTATGGGAGACCCAAAAAGGAGTGGGCGTGGCACACTGATTTTCTGCCATATTATTTCCGACTACCATGTTAATCTAAGTGTCAATTATGGTTATTCTGAACGGAAGATTGTAGAAGTTACAGCTGTTTCAATTTAAAAGAAGTACAGACACTTTGTATGAGAGCTACGCTAAAAAGTAGGCGTGGCTCAACCACTTTTGGCGAGGTTATATAGTAGTATAATATAACTCTATGTGCCAAATATTGTTGTCCCAAGTTGTATATTATGTGAGTTATAGCAAGTTAAAGATTTTGAAAATTTCGAGGTTAGTCGCTTTGAATGCTTGGTGTGGGCGTGGTTATTGACCGATCATGCCCAATATCAATCCCCTCCGTACCCTTGGATCATATATTGCTTATGCCAAATTTCATCGGAATAGCTCAATATTTACTCAAGTTATCGTGCGAACCAGCCAGGTGACGGACGGACGAACGGACATCGTTAAATCGAAAATTTAATCGACGCTGATCACGAATATATATCTATGTCTATATCTCCGGAGATTCCTTCAAGTGGACACAAACATCTGACCGAAATGAATATACCATGCATATTGCATTATGCAAGGTATAAACATAGCAGCAACGGCGTGCTCACTAAACCATGTGGACTATTAACCTATCTCTTTCCAGCATTATATTTCTCCAGCACCAGAGAAGGCCTTCAGCGAGATGCTGTATACATAAGTGAGAGTGAGTACAATTGCATAAATAAATTCTATAATTTTATGTGCATATCCGCACATTTGATCTTATATTCATTGATATATATATAAATGTATGTATGTATATATATATATATATATATATATATATCTATATATATATATAAATATATATATATATATATATATATATATATATATATATTTATATTTATATATATATATATATATATATATATATATATATATATATGTATATATGTATATATATATATATATATATATATATATATATATATATATATATATATATATATAACTATTTACTATACTTTTTTTTAATGATAAGAACATGAAGTCCGCAGTAGGGATTGTTCCAAATCTAGTTGGTTGACAAGTACGAGCATAGGGACTCCCATTAATTTCAGGTGAGTCATGGTGGGAGGGCTGTGGAGCGGCAATACCATCTTAAGGCCGTACTTCAGGATATTCTAGAGGTAAAGAGCAAAAAAGAGAAATCGTGTGCACAATAAATTTCTATTGTTATTGGATTTAAAGAAAATCTGTAGTTGGTAGCTGGCCTATTGACCCTAGAAACAGAGCTCCGGAGACAAGCCAGTGTGCACGCGGACTAGCTATTGACATGCCTTAAAATTCCACCACTTCTTCAACGGTTACATATCACCCAGTTCATAACATATTGGGATTATCTCTGAAAGCCAGGCTGCTACCAAAGCACTTGGATTACACATTTTAACATCCAAAACCACAAGTCTTGGCGCTAATAACTATGGCAGCGACGACGTAACCACATCGCAAATGATGTAAATGAGGATGCCTTCCAAGGCGCTTCCACTACGGTGCTACCAGTCAACAGCACGAACAACGAAGTAATGTCAAAATAGAAAACTTTAATAATCTAAAAAGCGGAGCCTGGACACGGGTAATATCTCGATCTAAGAGACATAAACGTGGCTCCACTCTGATGAAATGCGAAAGCGATTTCAGAGTGGGTATAAGCTAGACATAAGGGAGAAGTTTTAGTGACTGCGAGTCCTACATAACAATGATGTGACGACTCCTTTGACGATGTGTTAGGTATTTGTTGCCTCCTTACCGGCAAAAAAAGGCGTTCTCACTACGACATCAGGCTTGGTGTCCTCTTTGAGATTGTTCTGAATGGGTATAGTTATCTGATGTATGCGAGCTTAGTGTCGCGCGCTGCCTGTCAATAAATTAATTTATTAAGTTCTAAATTATAATTTTCATTGGGTTGGTAACCCACAGCAAATTTTTATTTTCGCTATTTGCTTCTCTCTCTCTCTCTCTCACCTTTTCTTCTTTTTTCCTTCTTTTGGTTTTTCCTATCGCTTTATTATTTTTCTCGTTTTAGCTCTTATGAAGACAGTGCGCGGTATTTTCCTACATCTAAATAAAAATTAATAAAATTGTTGTTTATACATACAGTGGCTCACAGCTTATTTCGTACAGTGTATATATTTTTATGTATATGGCTGTAACATCGAAACTAAAAAACTTATCAATAAGTTTTGAATGTAGATGTCTATGTATGTGTTTAGTAAACCTAATAAGAAAACGGGGAACCCCAAAAATTGTTCTTTTTGTCATGCAAGAGAGAAAAACTATTGATCAGCTGATTTTCAGCTCACATCTTATTTCGTACACAAACTTCAATGTAAGTAAGTTTCATTCTGCCGCGCAGTTACAAAGTTTTTTTGAATTGTATGAGTTTTTGGACCTTTTTAACTATTATAACAATTTTTATTATTATTATTTTAAATAGTTAAAGTGCTGTAAATTAAACATTTAGCGTTATGGGTCGTCGTACAACGATGGAACAGCGTAAACTGGTAATTAACCATTTTAGGAAAGGTCAGAGTGTGCGAAAAATTGCTGAAATGACAAATTTAAGTGCCTCAACTGTCCAATACATCATTCAACGCTTCGTTCGCGAAAATCGGTTGGAGAACAAGGGCAGAGAAGCACCTAATAAGATTTTCAACGCTTCAGACGAGCGTTATATTGTACGAAAAATTAAGAAAAATCCAAAGTTATCCGCTCCGAAGTTGGCTGCAGAGGTTCAGCGTGAAATAGGAAAATCATCCAGTGCTGAAACTGTCCGACGTGTGCTGCGCAATCATGACTTGAACGGTCGAGTAGCCCGAAAGAAACCATTCATTTCGAAAATGAATATACAACGCCGACTTGACTTCGCCAAAGAGCATATTATTAAGACTCCTGCGTTCTGGAATACCGTTATTTTCGCGGATGAGTCTAAGTTTAATATTTTTGGCTCGGACGGAATGTCATATGTTTGGCGTAAAGCGAATACCGAGCTAAACAAGGAGAACCTTAAGCCCACAGTGAAGCATGGTGGCGGTAGCGTGATGGTTTGGGCCTGTATGTCAGCAGCCGGAGTAGGTGAATTGGTTTTTATTGAGGAAACAATGGACAAAATGAAGTACCTCGAGATTCTGAAAAACAATTTACTTCAAAGTGCAGACAAACTGGGTTTGCGGGAAGAATTTCGGTACTACCAAGATAATGACCCAAAACATAAATCTGGGATTGTGCAATCTTGGCTTATTTGGAACTGCTCACACTTGATGTCTCCACCACCACAGTCACCTGACATGAATGTGATTGAAAATCTTTGGTCTATTTTGGACAATAAAATAAGAACACACAAGATTTCTAATAAGCAAGACCTAAAGAAGGTACTGATGGAAGAATGGAAAAAAATCACACCAGACATCACTCAAAAATTGGTGGATTCAATGCCAAATAGACTCCAGGCTGTCATTAACGCTAAGGGATGTCAACTAAATATTAAAATCAACTTACTTTGTTTTTAGTTTGAACTTAAAGAGACTGTACGAAATAAGCTGTGACATGAATTTTCCTATTTTTTTCTTATTTTATTTTTTTATAGTGTCAAACAGTAAAATTTTGAAAAAGTAAATTTTGGAAAATAAAAAACAAACCTTCCTTTCTAAAATGGCATTTATATTTTGTTCAAATTTTTGCTATATTAGGAATTACGACTGCAGCAATTTTTAAACTGTCACTGTACGAAATAAGCTGGGAGCCACTGTAAGTCGAATTAATGTGAAAATTGCAAATAATTGTAAATAAAGAAAAATAAACTAAAAAGAACCTAACTTAAAATCTAATAACAAAAAAAAAGCGAGTGATATCAGTGTCTAGTGCAAATTCCCCAACGTGTCAACAGCCACCACCACAACAACCAGGGCAAGGAAGCTAACCAACACGCGGCCCATTGGCACCCCCGTCACATTCCCACAATTAGCAAAATAAGTCTACATATTTATGGTGTAATATAAAGGGTTATCCATTTTGCGGTTTCGAAAGTAAATGTAAATAAAACACATATAAAATATTTTTTATCATGATATTTCTTTTTTATTATAAAGTTTGAACGTTGAGATTATGTGTGAAATACTACATCATTTAAATGACCACCACGCGAATTGTTGCAAGCATCGATTCTTTTGAGGTAATTTTCGACCACTTTTTGACACATATTGGGCGGTATCTCAGCCATAACGTGACGAATGTTGGTTTTTAGGTGCTCAAGAGTTAAAGGTTTATCTGCATAAACACGGGCTTTCGCGTAGCCCCACAAAAAAAAGTCAAGCGGTGTCAAATCGCATGATCTTGGTGGCCACTTGATATCGCCACGACGAGAAATTGCGCGGCCAGAAAATTTCTCTTGCAATAAAGCCATATTCGCTCGAGTTGTGTGGCATGTGGCACCGTCTTGTTGAAACCACATATTCTCTAAGTCGTATTCTTCAATAGCAGGCAAAAAAAAGTCGGTTATCATATGACCATAACGCTCCGAATTGACGGTGACAGTCGTTCCATCGTCGTTTTCGAAGAAGTAAGGTCCAATCACACCTCCGGACCAAAGAGCGCACCAAGCAGTGAGTTTTTGTGGATGTAGTGGCCTCTCGTCAAATACGACAATTTTGTTTGTTAACATACCCACCGAGTGAGAAATGTGCTTCGTCGCTGAAGAAAATTTTGTTCGAAAAATCGCCGTCCACCGCCTGTTGTTCAAGCACCCATTCGACGTATCTATGACGTTGTGAATGATCAGCTGGCTTCAGTTGTTGTGTGAGCTGGATTTTATATGGATGTAGGTGTAGATCCAAATGCAAAATACGCCATAATGTGCCGTAAGACAGTCCTAATTCCTGAGAACGACGAGGAATCGACACATTCGGGTCTTCGGCAACACTTTCACTTACAGCAGCGATATTTCGGTGGTACGAGCGAAACGATGATGCACAGGCCTTACAATATCTGTAACCGATCCAGTCTCTTCATATTTCTTCACAATTTTGCCAATTGCTTGCGTAGTTGGACGATTATGTAAACCATAATCTCCTCTTAAAGCACGATATGTGGCTGTGGCAGAATCACCATTTTTGTAGTAGGTTTTTACAATTTTAATGCGTTGTGCGATAGTTAAGCGATCCATTTTCGCAAATGTCAGACTTTGAACTGAAAAAGAAAGAAATTGTTTTAACAACTCAGTTTGACAGATGTCGAATTCTAGCCCTATACTTTTGAAACCCCGAAATGGATAACCTTTTATAACATAAATTATGCAATCGTCAAATAATTATTTATCTAAATCAGAATATAGTGCCTATACATATAAGTTATTCATGAATATTTATATTTAGTATACATAATATCGGTATATCAGGCAATAAATATATCTTTTGGTATATTTAACAAATCTAACATTACTTATTACATAAGTACGTGTTCATAGTGAGATTAAAAATTATGAGAGTCGCTTTTAGCAGCAGTAGGTCTGATATAAATGACTAAATAACTAGGTAGTTGTAGTATGACATCAAAATATAATGTATGTAAATATACGTATAAGTATCTAAGTGTAAGTATAATGTATGCAAATCCGATATAAAGTAAGGCATTTGTAGGTGTTTATTGTATAAGACCACAGTATAAATTAAGGTGGGTGCCGTAACTCAGTGGTTAGTGTGATGCCCTTCTGATCTGTAGGTCGCGGGTTCAATCCCCGGCTGAAGCATAACAAAGTTAATATCGAAAATATTTTTCATTCGAACGGTACCCACATATCGGCAAGCAATTGGGAATTCTTTCGGCAGTAACAATTTGCCATGGAAAAGCTTCTAGAAAAGAACTCTGCGACAAAACTCAGAAAAAATGATGTCGCAAGAGTTCTGCCGTTCGGAACCGGATAAATAAGTAAGTCCCTTCTAATACTGTCCAAATTTTTACACGCACAACAGTAATGGAAGAGAAGCTCCGCCAAAGAGCCTTACCGGGCTTATAAGTGCGCCATATTAATTAAAATTAATAAATTATAAATTAAGGCATTTTTAGGTAGGCTGTTGTCCGATGATAACAACGCTTATCTGTCATAGGGTAAACTCTCAAGCTGCGGTGTTACCGAAAATAAACTTACCGAATTTTCTTTTCTATTTAATTTATTAAAATACATTATTAACTATTTCTTAGTTGAAATGATCATTTGTGTACTCTAAATTTCAAAAATTTAAACCAGAATATCAGATGCCTATATTTATTCAACTACTGACACGCTTCATACAAATTCGATTTCTCTATGATCAGTGTTAATATAACAGGCTAATTCCAGATTATTCAATTAAAATTTAAATTTTTCCCCCAAAGCAAACATTTGAATTCAAAAAATTTGTTTTAGAAGTCATGATTCCTAATACAATATAGCTCTATCCTGTAGTACAACGCTTCTGTTCCACTTCTGTTATCGTAATGTTAATTTACACAGCGTTTTCCAAAGATGAAAACTCCTTAAGATGTCCCGTAACTCCATATTCATCCTATGTGGGTGGGAGGATTAGATGAAAAAGATGTATAAGACAAAATTTTAAGGAATGATCTTGAAATATCTATATATTATTATTTTTCTTTTTTAACAAGTTCATCAGCCGAATACATACATACAGGATGATTTTTTAAGAGCCTTCGGATTTGATTTAAAAAAACACATACAATTTAGAGAAATGTATGAAATCTTTGTTTGCGGGCTTGTCGCTATAGACATGAGACTTAACATAGCCCCACAAAAAAAGTCTAAAGGCGTTAAATCTCACGATCTGTGCGGCCAATTGACCGGTTACAAACGTGAAATACACTGTTCACTGAACTCTCCTCTCAATTGGGCCATTGTTTCGCGTACCGTGAGGCATGTGGCACCGTCTTGTTGAAAACACATGTCTACCAAGTCCAGCTCTCCATTTTGGGCAAGAAAAAGTTTGTAATCATCGCACGGTAGCGGTCGCCATGCACAGAGTGGTGCGTTTTTCGGAATGCATTGACAGTTCTTGTAATGCTTCTGGCTGAGCTTCGTCTCTGAACACAATTTTCCGATAAAAAAGTGGATCTTCATCCAACTTTGCCAAGTTCCATCCAAAGTTAGCCATTGTGGTAGGACGTGTGGCTTCAATTCTTACACTAGCTGTATTTTAAAAGGTTTTACACCCAAATCCTTCCGCAAAATTTTCAACATAGTGGAGTAACAGATGCGCAAGTACTGCGAACGGTGCCGAATCGATAATTCCGTCAAAAACAACACTGTCGCTGCGATATTTTCCTCTGCCCGCACTCTACGTATGCATGTTGGTGGTTTCATGTCCAATAATGTAAATTTGGTGCTAAATTTAGTAACAAGATTCCGAATAGCCGCCTCAGAAGGTCGCCCAAAGTGTCCATAAAATGGAAGAAGTGCACGGTGCACTTTATTAAACGAGTATGAATTTTGATAATAAAATTCAATAATCTGAAGGCGTTGTTCTTTTGTAAGTCGATTCATGGTTAAATTATAGACCAAACTGAACATGGTCTGGTGGTGTTTTCGCAAGGTAACGTGTCTAACTGCCTCAACCAGGTGGGGCTAGCGCAATCCTTGTTGAACTCATCGCAAGTCAACTCACTGGCTGTCATGTAGTTTGATCTGAGCGCTATGTGATGATACCTTTATTTGTTAATGAGGGGTAGTCATATAGCTTGCTCTGCTTACTCTGTGATGGCGCTTTCATTATTATTAATGGGGGCCCTCCATGTGGCGACCACCGGGCAACGTCTTCCTGGCACCCGCTGGGAGGCGGCTGAAGTGAGTGGCGAAAATCTCCTCGGTTAGAGGTTGTGCGTTGGGTTTGGGACCCGCCACATAAAAAACCCCCCCAATGAAAAAAACAAATATGCCTCGGAGAAGGACTACCGTTTTTGTTGATGACCCCCGCAAACGAAAAAAGGACCACGATTTACGGATATGCACCTGGAATGTCCGATCCCTTTATAGGGAGGGTGCCTCTATCCAGCTGGTTGATGTCCTCGAAAAATACAGAGCTGACATCACCGCTCTCCAGGAAATGCGATGGACAGGACAGGGCTGCTCCAAAAGAGCGTCCTGTGACATCTACTACAGTTGCCATGCTGAAAGGCACGAATTGGGATGTGGATTTTTGGTCAGCAAGAGACTACGACATCTTGTCTCGCAGTTCACGCCTGTGAATGAACGGCTGGCCACAATCCGCATCAAGGCAAAATTTTTCAACATCAGCCTTATATGTGCCCACGCTCCGACGGATGAGAAGGACAATGTGACCAAGGAGAGCTTCTTTCAGCGCCTCCAAGAAGCTTATGACCGCTGCCCCCGCCACGATATCAAAATCGTGCTTGGCGACTTTAATGCCAGGGTGGGCAAGGAAGGTACCTTTGGTCCAACTGTCGTAAAATTCAGCCTCCACCAAAACACCTCCGATAAGGGAATAAGGCTGATCGACTTCGCCGCAGCACGAAACATGGTAATTGGTGGTACCAGATTCCAGCATCTCGACATCCACAAAGCGACCTGGCTGTCTCCAGATCATCGTACAAGAAACCAAATTGATCATGTGTTGATTGACGGAAGGCATGCTTCCAGTGTGATGGACGTGAAATCGATCCGTGGTGCCAACATCGACTCGGATCACTACCTTGTTGCAGCTAAGGTGCGCACACGCTTATGTGTCGCAAATAACAAGAGAAGTCCCACACAGAGAAAGCTCGACGTCAGTAAGCTGCAATCACCAGAGACAGCAGATGCATTTTCCACTCGACTATCGGATCTGCTTATGCAGAACACTCCCCCACTTGATGATACATGCGCACGGTGGACACATATATCCCACTCCATGACTACTGCTGCCGAGGAGGTAATCGGTTACTACCGGCCTCTGAGGAATGAGTGGTATGATCAGGAGTGTCGCGACGCTACCGCAGAGAAAGACGCCGCCTACAGAAAAACCCTGCGTGCAGGCATAACGCGAGCTGTTAAGGAGCGGTATAGAGAGAAAAGGAGTGCAGAGAGACGTCTTTTCAGGCGCAAGAAGAGGGAGTTGGAAAGACGCGAGTGTGAGGAGATAGAGATGTGTACCGACAAGAATGAGACTCGAAAATTCTTCGAAAAGATCAAGCGCCTCAGTGGAGGTTTAAATCCCGGAGCCTCTTCTTGTCGTGATGGAAATGGGAATCTGGTTACGGATGTCCAGAGTGTACTGAGCCTATGGAGGGAACACTTCTCCACGTTACTGAATGGCGATGCTACGAACAATTCCGCCAGTGGAGGAGAATGCCCGATAACCCCAATTACAGATGATGGTGTTGATGTTCCACCACCCGACTATGACGAGGTTGAAACGGCCATTTTAAGGCTGAAGAACAACAAAGCTGCAGGTGCTGATGGCCTGCCTGCCGAGTTGTTTAAGACCGGAGGCGATGAGCTGCTCACCCGCATGCACCAGCTCATAAGCAGAATATGGTCGGATGAAAGCATGCCTGATGATTGGAGGCTCAGTGTTCTCTGTCCTGTACATAAAAAAGGAGACCCCACAATTTGCGCCAACTACCGTGGAATAAGTCTCCTGAGCATCGCGTACAAGGTTCTATCGAGCGTACTCTGTGAAAGATTGAAGCCTATGCTCAGCAACCTGATTGGACCTTATCAGTGTGGCTTCAGACCTGGTAAATCCACCATCGACCAGATTTTCACACTGCGCCAAATCCTGGAGAAGACCCAAGAAAAACAGATCGACACACACCACCTATTTGTTGATTATAAAGCCGCTTTCGACAGTCCGGTAAGGGATTACCTCTACGCAACAATGTCTGAGTTCGGTATTCCTGCAAAGCTCATTCGACTTTGTAGAATGACACTGCATAACTCCCGTTGTGCAGTGAAAATTGGGAAGGACCTCTCCGCACCGTTTAATACCGAACGGGGTTTCAGACAAGGTGATTCGTTATCGTGCGACTTCTTCAATCTTATTATGGAGAAAATAATACGAGCTGCTGATCTACGACATAATGGCACTATCTTCAACAAAAGTGTCATGCTGTTAGCGTATGCCGACGATATTGACATAATCGGCATGAACACGCGAGCAGTCAGTGCAGCATTCTCAGAGTTGGAAAGAGAGTCGCGTCGGATGGGTCTCACGGTGAACGAGGGCAAGACGAAGTATCTAGTGTCAACAAACAAAGAGTCCCGGCGTCTTGGACAGCACGTCACTGTTGACAACTACGCTTTTGAAGTTGTAAGGGACTTTGTCTATCTTGGAACCAGCATTAACAGCAGTAATGACGTCAGCTTGGAGATCATGCGTAGGATAACTCTTGCTAACAGGTGTTACTTTGGGCTGAGTAAGCAATTGAGAAGTCGAGCCCTCTCTCGAAGAACGAAAACTACACTCTACAAGTCTCTCATCATGCCTGTCCTAACATATGGCGCTGAAGCCTGGACAATTTCCACCTTGGATGAGCGAATACTTGGAGTTTTCGAGAGAAAAGTCCTACGCAAGATCTTTGGACCTATTTGCGTTGGTGGCGAGTACCGAATAAGGTACAACCATGAGCTGTACGAGCTGTATGCCGATATTGACATAGTAAAGCGCATCAAAATCCAGCGGCTGCGCTGGCTAGGTCATGTCGAGCGAATGGAAGAACACGCTCCAGCTAAGAAGGTGTTATATTCGGAACCCGCTGGAGGACGACGCAAAAGAGGAAGACCAAACCTCCGGTGGAAAGACCAAGTACTGGAGAACCTGACGGCGCTTGGAATTTCTAACTGGCGCCAGCTAGCGAAGAACAGAGATGGCTGGCGAAGCATGTTATTTTCGGCCTAAATCGATATTCGGTTGTTATGGCCACATAATTGAATTGATAATTGAACATGTTTGACAGAAACATGTTACACGAAAACAGCTGAGCTGCCAAAAACAGTGTTGTCAAAAAGAAAGTTTGTAAAACATCACCCTGTATAAATATTAGAAAAATTGTTGCATTTCATTTGATATTAGCTATCTTATAATTATTCGAGTACTATCATCACCATAGCCCATAAGTATTGCAGATTTTTTTTTATCTTTACGTTAATATTAACCTTTTCTTGTTTTTGCATTTCAATGATTAAACTACAATTACAACAGCATTTTATATGCAATACGACACTCTAACTTAAATTCCATATAAACATTTTAGCAAAATATACAGAAGCAGATAAAAATGACATTAATTCATTCTTCTTCAATGAAAAAGACAATTTAACACATGCTCAAGAATATCAACGCCTCCTTAGGGTGCTAATAGAAGACGTAATATCAGCCAAAAGATAGAAAAAATCACTGTTAGTGACATGAATAAATAACTCACCAAAGTTACTAATGTCATATGAGAAGGAACGATAAGAAAGCGTGCTTCATCGATATTTTAAGCACATCTGCTCAAGCATAACTATATATGTAAATGTCACGTTCTTCTAAATGATATAGATGCATAGATGCTTGAAATGAATAAAAAAGGAGGAGTACAAGTGAGAATAACATATGATGCACGCCTACAGCACTCATTGTTATGCAAGAGTAGACCTTATGTATCGTATTTGTAAAGTACATTTGAGTACACATATACTTGCACCTATATTCGTATATACATATGTACAGATATAATAAGTTTTATTATTGAGAAATAAGCAAAATTGGCATTGTAACATTTTCATAAACGTATAACCAAATTTTATAGTACATATGTATCTATGCTTAGATAGTAGCTAGTAGTAGTAGCAGTAGTACGAGTACATACATAATATGTAGTATGCCTAGGTTTTATGCGAAATAGTCAGTGATTCTATATTATACATTTATGGCATTTGCATTACTAAAGAAGGAGGCGGTATATTCAAATAATACTTATTCAAGATTTGAACAAAGAGAACTTTAATGAACAACTCATAGATTACAAAAGATATTATGTACCTACATATAAACAAATATAAGCATTACCATGCCGCACGTATCAAAACTTTATTAATTACGAATAGCTCAATTTGCTAGCTCTAAGCTAAGTAGTTTAAACATTTTGAAATTGTACCAATTACTAAGTTAGGACTCAAACCAAAAGTTGAATGAAAATTCATGAAATATTAGGAGTATCTCTCGCGAGAAAATATCGAATGTCATTATATGTGTGTTGTAATTAACATCTATAAATTGAATATATTTCTCACATCTTCAAGTTGGCTTAGTTTCGTAACAACAAAAGAAGATATATTCGTAATTCGTACGTAATTATTTACAAAAAGCTCTAGTTTAACATTTGTGCTAATAATTACAATTAAGGGAATGAAAGAGGCACATGCTGCTTGTGCTCATATGAAGACACAGATGTTTGCATAAACTACAAAACTTGTTGCTATGAGAAGCTCGTTTTTAAAAAAATGTTTATAATAATTTCTCATGTAGATGTACAATCACCTGAGGATTATTTTTCCAGTTTCCAGTTTTTAAATAAATCCTACCTACTCCCACGTTTAAAACTAGCGACACTATTTGTCGAATGCCCAAGATGCTTACACAATTATATCAAATCAAGTATTTTATTATTAATACCAAAAAAAGGAAATAACAGGAATAGTTTTTATTTCAACATCATTGTAAATGAGAAATCGTCAATTGTAAATGAGAAATTCATTCAATGTGAACAATGGAGTAAATTTCCTAAAGCAAAGTCGATCAATTTATAACGTTTTCATGCATATTATATAATTTTAGTATCATTGGTTGTGAAAAATAACACACCGTCGTAAATGTTCGACGTGTTTCATATTATGGCTGTAGATTTCATGTTCCATTACTGGTATTGCATATCACGTTGTATGACTTTTCGTATTTGCCAGTCATAGATAAGCTCATGGAACCGAGCTTCTGTTATCTTTCAGTCGCACAAATCAGTGGTTGAGCAGGTTCATCTCCAAGATGACCTCGACAATTTGGTCAAATGGTGCAATATAAATTGCATGAGCCTTAACATATAAAATGTAAATTTATGTGTTTTTCATGAAAATCTCCACTTTCTGTCATATATGCAATAAAATATCACACCATAGAACAAGTCCTTATATTTGTAGACTTGGGGGTTACCATGGATACCAAAATACGTTTCAATTTTCATATTAATATCTGTGTGAATAAGGCTAAGGGAATTTCATCCTTCATTAAAAGATGGTCTAACGATTTTAGTGATCCATACATTACAAAGACTATATTCACCACATTGGCTCGACACATACTGGAATATGAATCTCCTCTTTGGACCCTACAGTATCAATTGTATAAAGATAAACTGGAATCAATTCAAAAACAATTCCTACTGTTTGCTTTGAGGTACCTGCGTTGGAACCTAACACGGAATTTTAATCCATATAGAGAGCGCCTTAGGCCTTTGAATCTACAATCTTTGAATGTTATATTTATAGTTAAACTTTTAATTGGAGATATATATCGCTCTTTCCTTCTTAATGAATTAAGTTTTAATATAACGTCAAGAGTATTACGGTACTATGTACCTATTAAGATCGTTATTTGTAAAATAAATTATGCACATTCCTACTATTATGTCTTTGATACGAGGGCGGATTGATAAAGAAGCTACCTAAGTACGAAAAAGGCAGTACAAACACAAAAACTTTTTTTTTTTAAATTGCGATCTGTCAAACGTCAGCTGTTAAAATTTCACCCAAATTCATCGATTAGTATATTTGTTGTAGTCGTTTGAAGTAACCAACTCTTGTGTTTCTTGAAAAATGGAAAAAAGCGAATTTCATGCAGTGATTAAACACTATTATTTGAAAAGGAAAACGGCGAAAGAGACAAAAGAAAAAAAGCTCGATAAACAATACGGTGAGTCTGCTCCGTCAGATTACATGGTAAAATATTGGATTGCTGAGTTTAAACGCGGTCGAACAAGCACTGCAACAATACCATCAACAGGAACGCCATAAGAAGTGGTTACTGAAGAAAATATCAAGAAAATCCTCGATATCGTTATAAATTATCGCCGAGTCGAACAGTGTCGAACAAAAACGAGTTCGAGAAACCACTTCACAGCGGTGTTTGGACATGATAAAGCGTAATCCTGTTGATTTTTGGCGTCGATTAATAACTATTGATGAAACATGGGTCCACTACTACACACCTGAAACCAAAAATCAATCGAAACAATGGGTGGAAGCTGGTGGAAATGCTCCGAAGAAGGCGAAGGCAGTGAAATCGGCTGGCAAGGTTGTGGTCACTGTATTTTGTGATGCACTCAGAATATTGCTTATCGATTATCTTGAAAAAGGATCCACTATCACAGGAAAGTATTATCTTGCATTAATGGATCAATTGAATGATGTAATCAAGAAAAAACTACAACATTTAAAGAAGAAAAAAGTGCTCTTTTTTCAAGACAACGTACCGGTTCATACAGCATTAGATACGATGCTAAAATTACGTGAAATACACTTCGAATTGATTGATCATCCTCCTTATAGTACAGATTTAGCTCCTAGTAGCTTTTTCCTCTTTACAAACTTGAAAAAATGGCTCGCAGGAAAAAGATTCAGCTCAAACGAAGAAGTGATTACCGAAACTAATGCATATTTTGAGGGGTTCCCGAAATCGTATTATTCAGATGGTATTAAAAAGTTGGAATATCGTCTTACTATGTGTGTCGAAGTAAAATGAGACTATGTTTAGAAATAAATGGTTTTAAGAAAAAAAAAATGTTTTTTCCTACTTAGGTAGCTTGATTATCAATCCGCCCTCGTATATCCTCTCCACTTTCCACTATAAAAATTTTCTTATTGAATAGGTTAGGTTAAGTTATGTGGCTGCCCTCTCTCTGAGAGGACACACTGAAGCCAGAAATGCCCATTGTGATACCACCGAGTTCTCTTCCAATACTGTTGTACATATTAAATTTGGACAACATAAGAAGGGACCTACTTATATTAGCCGGTTCCGAACGGCAGAACCCTTGTGACATCACTTTGACTTAGTTTTGTCATAGAGCTCTTTTAAGAAGCATTTTTAGTAAATTGTTACTGCCGGAAAATTGCCAATTCTTGCCGACAGGTGGATACCATTCAAAAGAAAAATCTTTTCGATGTTATGCTTCAGTTTCGCGAAAGTCACCAATAAGAGTGGACGTCTTTCTTTTGATTTTTAGAAAAAAAAAAAAAACAAATAAAATAATAATATAATTTGCAAACATTTTGTTTATAATATGAGTGTTCAGCGCTCTCCTCTCCGGCAACGGCAATCGCCTGTTAATGTGTGTGTAAACAATAATTTGCAATCACCCGCGCAAACCCCCCCGATAAGTGCATAAATAAAACAGTTGATACACACTGCACAAGTGAAAGTAACAGTGCAAATCTTTTGCCTGCACATATTAAAAATTCATCAAATTTTGCAACAACAATAAATACAGACAAAAAAAATAATTTGTTCTATCGTGATATACTTTCTCCCTCTATACCGTGGAGTGTACAATGTGCTTCTCCTGCTGTAACACCAACAGCTACAACATCAAAGCAATCAAATAACGGCACTTCTACTGAAGTGCATGACCCAGTAGTTAAAGCAACTAGTGCGATGACTAATAAAGAACCAGTTGCTGTTCAAACTGGTATTGATCGCTACATTACTGTAGTAAAGCGAAAGAGAAGTCCGCAAAATTCAAAACAAATGAATTCAACAAAAATTCAAAAACAGAACACTGTCCCTATTAGTTCGGAAAATAGATACGCTCTGCTTTCAGGTGATGAAAGTGACGAAAATATTATCTCCAAGAAAAATTTCAAACCCCCACCCATTTTCTTGAGAGAACGCAACTCAGATAAGTTGATTTCTAGAATTACAAGTCTTATAGGACCAAAGAATTTCCATGTTGTTCCTATTCGCAAAGGCCAAATTGAGGAAACAAAAGTGCAAATCTACAGCGAAACTCATTATCGCAAAGTAATAGCGGAATTTGATGCTGTAAAAAAGAATTACTACACATATCAGCTAAAAAGTAGTAAGGGCTTAATCGTTGTACTCAAAGGCGTCGAACCCAACGTTGATATTAACGAAATCAAACTTGCCCTCCAGGAAGAAGGGTTTCAAGCCAAAACAGTATTCAACATTCTCAACAAGAGCAATATACCTCAACCGTTATATCGTATTGAGCTTCAGCCTGAAACAAAACCCCTAAAAAAAGGTGAAGTACACCCCATATATAAAATTCGATATTTATTGCATCGCAAAATCACAATCGAAGAACCCCATAAGAGAACTGGACCTCCTCAGTGCAGCAACTGCCAAGAATATGGACATACTAAGACATATTGTACCCTGCCAGCTGTTTGTGTGATTTGTGGAGATCTCCATAAATCAAACATATGCCCAAAATCTAAAGGCGATGCTAGCATGAAAAAATGCAGCAATTGTGGAGGTAATCACACCGCAAATTATAGAGGTTGCCCAGTATATACAACCCTAAAGCTAAATTTCTCCGCTAGCAATCAACCTCTAAAACCAGTTGAGCAAACTCAGATAGCCAACTCAAGTAAGAGACAAAATATTGATGCAACACAATTCTTCTCTGCAATCCCAAACAAGAATCAAACCAATTCATACGCTAGCGTGTTAAAACAAAACCCACACCAACAAAGCAATGTAAATAATGAGCAGAAACACTCACTGCCCACCCAACAGCCAAGTACCCTTGAACATTTGCTTCAAACATTGATTCAGAATATGAACCAATTCATGAACTCAATGCAAACAATGATGCAAGAAATGATGAAAAATCAATCGATGTTACTCCAAACATTGCTATCCAGACCATGAGTTGTCTCAAGATATGCCACTGGAACGCCAACGGCTTAAGCCAGCACCGTTTGGAACTAATTCAATTCCTTGAATCCAGCCAAATCGACATAATGATGATATCTGAGACCCATTTCACTGACAAAAATTGCTACCAAATACCATATTACAAACTGTACACCACAAATCATCCGCATGGTAAGGCACGCGGAGGAACTGCCATATTGATAAAAAGCAGAATAAAACATCATGTTCTTGAAGATTTTAGTAGCGTCTACTTGCAAGCAACATCTATATGTCTGGAAGAATACATCTCTAAGCTAGTAATATCTGCGATATACTGTCCCCCAAGATACAGTATTACCGAACAGCAATATAAAGAATTTTTCTCAACTCTTGGTAGCAAATTCTTGGTTGCTGGCGATTTCAACGCCAAACACACTCACTGGGGCTCCCGATTAATAACTCCAAAAGGCAAAAGACTATGTTCAATCATCACTAACCACGGCTACGATGTTATTTCAAATGGTCAACCGACATATTGGCCGACGGACAAGAGGAAAATACCCGATCTCATAGACTTTGGAGTCGCCAAAGGTTTGCAGATGGAAAATATCTCCACAGAGTGTAATTATGATCTATCATCTGACCACTCACCCACGGTAATATCTATAAAATCACCAAGCCCCCAAAGCAATTGCGTTAAATAGACTGGTTAAAATTCAAGAAATATATAAATTCCCATCTTCCTCTGAGTACTGTATTAAGAAATGGACACGATGTAGACTCAGCACTCGAAAAATTCAACCAGCTGCTCTCATTAGCTCTCAGCTCAGCCACCTGCACAAAGGTATGCAAGCAATCAAACTATAGCCCATACACACCAGCCGATATTGAATTGCTAGTAAGACAGAAAAGAAGACTCCGAAGACAATGGCAAGAATTCAGATCACCGAATCTGAAAACACAGCTACAGCACTGCTCTCGAAAGTTAAAGCAAGCCTTAAAAAATAAAAACAACAAAGAGTTAGAAGAGCACATAGCGAAATTAACACCTGGTGAAGCGTCAGACTACTCTTTGTGGAAATCAGCAAAAAAATCAAATCGGCCAATTCTCACTGATTCCCCCATCCGTTTGAGTGACGGTAATTGGGCTAGAAGCAACTGTGAGAAGGGTTTGGCTTTTGCAAACCACCTAAAAAGTGTGTTTACACCCAATCCACCCTCTTCACAGTCCTCATTACCAATATTAACTTCTCAACCTTGCCCAATAACGCTCAAAATTAAAAAAAAGGACATATTCAAAGCAATTTATAAAGATTTAAACCCAAAAAAATCACCTGGTCCAGATAAAATTACCGGTAAAATGATAAAAGAGCTACCTCCGGCTTCAGTAATTCATCTGATGCACATTTTCAATGCTATCCTTCGTATTAAACACTATCCCAAATGCTGGAAAACTTCAAAAATTATTATGATAGCAAAACCAGGAAAAGACCCTACAAAAGTTGCATCGTACAGACCTATCAGCCTCCTGCCTCTACTTTCTAAAGTATTCGAAAAGCTACTTGTCATGAATATAACTCCATTTATTAATCTCAACTAACTGATTCCTCAACATCAGTTTGGATTTAGAAAACAGCTCGGCACAATAGAACAAGTCCACCGCATTGTAACTCTGATAAGGAACACTTTTGAAGAAAAAAAGTATTGCTCAGCTGTCTTTCTTGATATCACTCAAGCTTTCGATAAAGTATGGCACGATGGCCTTATTTACAAACTCAAACTATTACTGCCTGCAAATGTCTCCTCATTGCTTAGTAGCTACCTCACGAAAAGACAATTTCTCGTACATCACAAGGATTACACAACAAATCCATTAGATATTCACGCTGTCGTTCCTCAAGGAAGCGTTTTGGGCCCCTTACTGTATCTCTTATACACTACAGATATGCCCAGCAATAACCATACATTTATATCGACCTTTGCAGATGATACGGCAATATTGTGCTCTCGCTCTAATCCCATAGAAGCTACTAAACTCCTGCAGACTCATATCGATTCTCTCGAAATTGGGCTAGCAAAATGGCGTATAAAAGTCAATGAATCAAAGAGCGTACATGTAACCTTCACGCTAAGGCCAGATACATGTCCCCCACTTAAAATTAATGGCCAATCAGTTCCACAATGTTCCTCAACAAAGTACTTGGGTATTCACCTCGACAGAAGGCTGACCTGGAAAAATCACATAGAGGCAAAGAAAACTCAGATCAAGCTTAAAATTAATCAGTTATGGTGGCTGATACACAAAAGATCAAAGTTGAATCTCGAATACAAAGTGCTATTATATAAAGCAATCCTGAAACCAATCTGGACTTATGGTATTCAGTTTTGGGGCACCGCATCTCCCTCTAATATCGAAAAATTGCAGCGAATACAATCCAAGTGTCTGCGAATTATTGTAAACGCGCCTTGGTATATGAGGAACGTTAACATCCATCGAGATTTAAATGTATCCACAATTTCTGAGGAAGTTCCAATGTCCTGCAGAAGCTACATTCAAAAATTACACAATCATCCGAATCCCCTTGCTAGGCAATTGTTGCTGAGCAAGGGGCATCGTCGATTAAAAAGAAAAGACACACTGAATATGCTGTAAAATTGCTACATCTCGCGACTCACCAAATTGTGATGGAACGTAGGGGATATCACATAGTTTTATTTAAAAAAAAAAAAAAAAAATGCTTCAGCCGGGGATTGAACTCACGACCTACAGAACAGAAGGCCAACGAACTAACCATTGAGCTACGGCACCCACTCTGCTGTCATATCGTTATTAATTCATTTTGTAAAATCTAAAATTAATAATAATAAGCAACTTCTTAAAATTCAATTGCTGCCTTATATATTGTATAAAACAATAATCATGAATTTATATTTATCCGTTTATTAAAATACAGAAATTTCGAGGTATCGTCTAACACAAAATCAATTCATTTTCATATTGTGAGCAAACAGCTTTGCTATTTGTCAATTCGTGAGATATTTTTTGCCACACGATGGTTCTACGCAAATAAGAGCTGGTGCAGAAAAAACTATACCCAGTTCAACTATGAATATCTAAGGAACTTATGCAAAATTCTAGATCTTCCTCTTCATTACGAAAGCAATCTATTCCATTACTAGTGAAGCTTAATTTTATTCATCTGAAGCTCCGATATGTGCAGTGGGGTTATATTCACTTTAGCAGAAATCAATTCGCTAACAGCCTCAACCAGACGCTCCAACGGAGCATGACGGCCTTAATGGGCAAGGACGATGTCTTTGACTCAACAGTCGGAAAATTCGGCTTTCACCAGAACACCGTCGATTTCGGAATGGGGCTGATTGACTTCACCGCAACATGAAATATGACAATTACCAACTCGGCATTCATAAAGCCACGTGGGTTGTTCCAGATCAATGAACGAGAACCGAAATAAATCACGTGGGTTAAATGGAAAGAATACTTTCACTGTTTGGACGTGAAATCGACCCGTGGTGTCAAGATATACTCGGGTCACTCGCGAACATGAAGTTTTTGCCACTCAACTATCGAATCTGCTTATGCAGACCACCCTTCCACTCCACGTATGTGACACATATATCGCAGTCCATGACTACTGTTGCCGCATTGGTAATCGATTACTATCGTCATCTGAGAAATGGCTGGCATTAAAAGGAGTATCGAGACGCTACCGAAGATAGCAGCTACAGAAAACCCTACATTCTGGTGGTAAGGAGGGGTATAAATAAGGGTAATAAATAAAATATTCAATATCGCAAAAAAAAGGGCTGATCATATTTGACCTAATTTCAACGTCTTAATTAGCACCTTCATAGCAGTACATGGTCACCGGAGTAGCAATCGTAAATATTAATCACTTCTAATAAAAATATTATCCACTCATGCATGACGAAAATTAGTTGAAATATTTTTCTTCACTTAATTTTAGTTCCATTTGCACATTTGCATTTCATTTTCAACGATCGTTCTACTATATATGATATATGTACAGAGAATAGAAATATTTTCCCTTCCCTCAGTACTTAATTACCTGCTTTTGTAATTGCTTGTACAATATTAATGTGAAAGTACTACTTAATCACTGGGAACACAAAAATTTATCAAAAAATATAATATTAAGCATTTGAAAAATGTTTATTTATGTGCCAACATGTCCGTGCTGTGACTTTTAAATAGGTAGATCTTCTTCATTAGAGGAGTATAATTACACAGCAATAGACACTTGTCGAAAGAGCATAAGTAATCATTTGTCTCGACCAATGCCACCACTTAAGCACACTAATACTACTTGTATACAACGACTTACACAGTGTATTGTATGTATTACGGAATTTAACAAAAAGAACAGTAACAGTAACCTTGGAGCATAATGCATGTATGCCAAAAGTTTAATTTGATGATAATAATAATATAATAAAAATGAGTACCCCATGAATTGAACCATAGGCAGATGGAGTGACGCCAAATACATGCGAAATCTTGCTTGCTAGACAAAAAAGAAAGTCGTTCCTGCATCTTGTGGTGACTTGCGATGAAAAGTGGATATACTTTGAGAATCCTAAACGAAAAAAATCGTGGGTTGATCCCGGCCAACCAGCAACTCCTTCTCCAAGACCAAATCGCTTTGGACGCAAGACGATGCTGTGCGTTTGGTGGGATCAGCAGGGTGTCATGTACTACGAGCTGTTGAAACCTGGTGAAACTGTCAACTGTCTCACCGCTACCACCAACAACTAGTGAAATTGCGCCATGCTTTGGGTGAAAAAAGCCCTGGTTATGAACAAACACATGAGAAACTAATTTTTCTCCACGACAACGCCCCATCCCACACGTTAAAACTGGTCCAAAACTACTTGGACACACTAAATTGAGAGGTGCTACCTTATCCCGCTTATTCATCTGACTTGGCCCCTTCTGACTATCACGTGTTTTCGTCGATGGGTCACGCGCTCGCCGAACAGCACTTCGATTCGTATGAAGACGTTGAAAAATGTCTTGACGAGGGGTTTGCCTCGAAAAATGAGGAATTCTTTTGGCATCGTATACATACATAAATTGCCCGAGAGATGGGAAAAATCTATAGCTAGTGAGGGCAAATACTTTGAATAAAAAATGTGTTTTTTTTTTTACCGAAAAACAGCGGATTTAAGCTTGTACACCTGGTATATTATATACAAATGGTGGTTGTGTAGTTGTACATTGAACTGAATTTACATAAAAAGTGTATACATCTAAATAGAATATATAAAATGAGTATTTTTCGAAATTTCTTCATATAATACTTACATGCACTATACCTATATTAATTCTTATAGGCATTATTATATATTAATTATATTAATTTTGATCAGATGGTTGCAGATAGAAGCATGAAGCGTGATCCCTTTCGAGGTTCCCTACTTTTTTAAAGAAAAAAACACAGAAAATTCAAATTGAATGGGGAATGTTTATTATCATTTGAAAGAACATTCTTTGGCATTTATTTTTTGAAGATTATGTCTTTCGAATGTTGGCCGCGGCTACGTCTCAGATGGTCCATCCGTTGAGTCCAGTTTTCGATGACTAGTTCGAGCATTTCGACTGGTAACTGGCGAATGACACGCGTGATGTTTTGCTCCAAGGCCTGAATCGAAGCGGGTTTGTCCTCATAAACTTTAGACTTTACATATCCCCACAGGAAAAAGTCTAACGGTGAGATATCACACGATCTTGGTGGCCAATTGACCGGCCAAAAACGTGAAATTATCTGCTCACCGAAGTGTTCTCTCAATAAATCCATTGATTGATGCGATGTGTGGGACGTGGCGCCGTCTTGTTGAAACCAAATGTCGCCGAGATCACGAGCTTCAATTTCAGGCATCAAATAGTCGGACAACTTCACAAAATCGGTTGTCTCTTTCCTGATAACATTTGCAAAATATTAAAGAGCTATCTGTTGAATAGGAAATTTATAGTTAAACAAAGATCGTATTTAACTCAAACACGTACGATAATGGCTGGGGTCCCGCAAGGAAGCGTCTAAGGTCCCTTTTTATATCTAATCTTCACTTCAGATATACCAACAAATGGCAATCTTTTCACATCAACTTTTGCAGACGATACAGCAATCTTGAGCGTCGATGATAATCCCAGTAAAGCGTCAGAAAAACTGCGAAGTCACTTAAAAAGAGTACAACACTGGCTGGAGACATGGCGTATTAGAATCAACGAATCAAAATGCGTCCATATGACTTTCACGTTAAACAGAAAAACATGCCCTCAACTACAAATTAATGGTCAAAAAATACCACAAAAAAACGAAGTGACCTATCTAGGCTTTCATCTCGATAGAAGGCTAACCTGGAAGAAGCACATTGAAACAAAGCAATCGCATGCTAAATTAAAAGCAGCCAAACTTAATTGGTTGATTGGAAACGCCTCGTAATTGTCACTTCATAATAAAATGCTTATTTTCAAGTCCACCATTAAACCAATTTGGAGCTACGGCATTCAGCTTTGGGGCACTTCTTCAAACTCTAATATTGAGAAAATTCAGCGTGTTCAATCTAAAATCCTTAGACGTCTTTGCCGAGCTCCTTGGTACATCAGTAACACAAATATACACAAGGACCTACAGATTGACACTATTAAAATAGACATAGGGAAACATTGCCAACGTTACTCTGAACGACTAAGTAATCATCCTAATACTCTAGCGAGAGAGCTCCTTAAGCTTAAATATATTAAAAGACTAAAAAGGAAAAATGTTTTAAATATACCTTTCACATAATATCTCATTACTATTATATATGTCCTTCATGACATCACATGTTATATTTGTTTGCTTTAATTTATTTGAATGATGTACACATTGGTGTAGAATCAACAAAATGTATTTTTTAGTATATAAGATTGGATAATTATTGTTAGTTTCGTAAGAAAGATACAATAAATAGAAGAAATTGAAAAAAAAAGAAAAATAGTCGGATATCATGGCACGATAACGGTCGCCATTGACGGTTACGTTCTCACTGGCATCATTTTTGAAGAAATATGGACCGATGATTCCACCGGCCCACAAACCACACCAAACCGTTGGTTTTTCTGGATGAAGTGGCAGCTGTTGTATCTCTTCAGGTTGCTCTTCGTCCCAAATGCGGCAATCTTGCTTGTTTACATACCCATTGAGAAAGAAATGGGCCTCATCGCTGAACAAAATTTGGCTCGAAAACGTCGGATCTTCTTGGAACTTTTCAAGAGCCCATAGAGCGAAGCGATGTAGCTTGGGAAGGTCGGGCGGCTTCAGTTCTTGCACAAGCTGTATATTGTACGCTTTCAATTTAAGATCTCGACGTAAAATGCGCCAAGTCGTTCCATACGTGGTTGCGTATTGTGCCTTTGATATATGTTCCGGCGTATCAAAAAGAAATTACGAGAGACATTGGTTTATGATCGTTTGGTTTGCTATGTAATGCTTCCACCGCAATATACATATGTAGATAAAAGATAGATAGCCAAGGTGTAATCAGGTTCGACACTACCTGAATATCAGCTGTAATGATGATATCTGGTCCTGAGGCTTGAATGGTTTTAAGAGTGAATCGCCCACTATATTTTGTTTCCTCAAATGACAAATTTTGCCTAATCCATAAGGATTTGAATGACGATTTCTGTAGTGGGTAATTGCAGAGACTTGAATACCAAGAAATGTGTGCTTTTTCAGGGAAGTTTAGGCAGATCATCTGTATGACACCTGACCTGAACCTATTATGCGATGCGACAATTATGTATTAAGACTGCCTCTAGAAAACACTATTAAAACACGATATCTGCTAATTTTTCGGTACATTTATTCGAAATATTCTCCTCCTAATTCAATACACTTGTTACATCGATTTAATAGTGATTCAAACGCGTGTTCCAGCTCATTTTTCGGAATTGCCTCCAGTGCCCTCGTCGAAGCCCGTTGTATGGTCTAAATGTCATCAAAAAGCATTCTTTCAAGTTCAATTTCAGTTTTGGGAACAAAAAGAAGTCGCACGGTGCCAAATCAGGTGAATACGGCGGGTGATTCCACACACAGACCTGATTCCGAGCCAAAAATTGACGAACAATGAGTGCTGTGTGTTAAATTTCATGTTAAAATTTCGACATCAAAAGAACACGTGTTTTGTAAAATGAATGTCAGTAAACATTAAATGTCAACCAAAAGCCATGAAATTTTGACAGTTAGTAGAGGAAGGTTGAAGCTTCAAAACGCATGTACTCACACATAGATAGCGCGCTTGGTTGCTGAGATATGGTTCGAGTCTTAATACATATTTGTCGCACCTTGTATATAACTTGCTCCCGATTGTACTGCATAAATGTCGAATGAATTATGTCGAAAATAGTTGATTCGTTATACGGGTTTTCGTTTGACGGTCAATTTTTACTGAACGTACATACTTATGTCGTATAGCGAGGTATGGGTGTAGTAAACTATGAAAATACTGTACTAGTTGTAGGTAACCATTAATTTTAAGTGAACATCGAAATAAATGCGAAGAGAAACAGAGATGCTTGAAACAAAATAATCTATTTAAATAATTCAAAGGAGTACGTAAAAATTTAAAACAAGGAAGATTACCTCTTAAAAGTAATAAACCGACAAGATGCTTTGCTTTTATGTTCACGTTGAAAGCAAGTGCAACGAAGTATCCATATGTATATACTACATATGTATATACTACATATGTATATACTACATATGTATATACTACATGTACGATAATTTTAGCCAAGCAGAAAATCAGCAATGTTTTGTGTATACACTGGTACGTACTTTGTGCTATTACCTAAATACTTACTGAGAATTTCGCACCTTGTGAAGGTGCGAAATATGGTATGATGAGAAAATTATGAAAATAAGAAGAGTGGAATGCTACTGCTGTTGAGTAGGTTAATATTTTTCCCTTTAAATCGTATATTTAAGTGCTTTTTAAGTCAAAAAAAGAGTTCTTTAATAGTGTATATACATAAATTACAAATGGGTGGAAAACTTCATGGGAGTCGGCTTTACATTTATACCGCCTAGAATCGATCCTGGTAGTTCAGGAATGTTTACTTTTAAAATATTAATTTGTTGAGCTTACGAACAGCTTACCTACAGAAAGGTTTATGTCGTCCGCTGGACAAGACCATTTTGTTCGTGTGCCTCTATTATTTCAAGAAATATTCCCTATCTTTGTTTATTACACCGTGCTCTTTTCTTCTCTTCGTCACATAACTATATTGAAGAAGATTTTAGCATTTATGTTAGACTATGTTAAATACCTTTTAAATGATATTAAATTAGATTTTTTTTGAGGATTTGAATAATTTTTTGAAACGGCTCATCGTTCTCAGCATTGTATCCGTTTGACAAGTTTCTTTGCGGATAAGAGTCGTACATGACTGGCCAGATCTGTTACTGTCGTTTATATTTCAAGTATCAGCAAACAATTTAACAGCACGATATACAAAAACACGCGTAATAATCAACGGATTTATTAAATAAAAAATACAAGCTCTTTATATTCCGCACTTTCCACCATTACCATCATGACGGCTGAAGCTTTACTGAATTTGTAAGTAAAAACCAACTGCCTAAGCTGAAATTATAACATTTTGCTACGTTTAAATTATCAGCCGCATACTTCTACCAAACTCCACTAATTTTTAAATATGTTCTTTAGAGATGTATCATTAATAGAATTAAAAACAAAAACCAGTGACTATTTGAAGATGATTATTAAAGAATATTTTTTAGGGGATTTAATATTATTTCGGAAAACTTGGGAGGCTGATCGACTTCGCCGCAGCACGAAACATGGTAATTAGTGGTACCAGGTTCCAAAATCTTGACATCCAAAAAGCGACATGGCTGCCTCCAGATCAACGAACAAAAAATTAAATTGATCATGTAGTGATTGACGGAAGACTTGCTTCCAGTGTGATGAACGTGAAATCGATCCGTGGTGCCAACATCGACTCG
Source organism: Megamerina dolium (assembly GCA_963854835.1). NCBI lineage: Eukaryota > Metazoa > Arthropoda > Insecta > Diptera > Megamerinidae > Megamerina > Megamerina dolium. The sequence goes on along the minus strand of OY978526.1, from coordinate 47,987,929 downwards.
GATCACTACCTTGTTGCAGCTAAGGTGCGCACACGCTTATGTGTCGCAAATACACCTTGGGCGGCGCACTAATTAAAAAAATATAATGTAACACAGGCAGATGAAAAAAATAGCATGTTTTCCACTCAGGACTTGACAATTAAAAAACAAAAATTCGATGACATAGTCGCTTCATATGATGGAGTGACTTTAGTTTTAGAGTTAACTTGATCTTATAAGAATGCAAATCGAGATCCCTTTGCATAATTCGCCATAAGAGGTTTGAGCGATGCTCAATTCTTGGTTCGTTTGCAACGGACACTTGAATGGCAGCAATATTCTCGGCACTTCGTCCAACCCATTGTCTCACTGGCACGGGAATATCCAGCATAATATTATTTCGGGAGACTTGTATATTACACAGAGAGATAAATACACCTTGGACGGCGAACTAATTTTCAAAATATAATGTAACACAGGCAGATTAAAAAATAGAGTGTTTTCCATTCAGGACTTGATAATTAAAAAAAATTCCAGGACATACGTTTTTGAGTCAACTTAATTTTATAAGAGTGCAAGTCGAGATGCCTTCGCAAAATATTTTAACCTTAAAGCCGTATCTTGCCATTAAAACCACAATTAATTATTATAAAAATGTTATTAAGAATTAGTCTTCTAATTTTTTCTGACGGCCAATAAGAAACATGGTGTTGTATCTGAGCAACCAAAGAGTATTAAAATAGTGAGATTTCGTAACTTATCGTCAATTTATCTTCAGCCATCAGTCTCCTTATATAATTCATTATAAACGAAAATTACATCTTTTAATTAAGCATTAGAAATTATAAGAAACAGATCAGTCAAGTACTGGAAAGTCGGTCGAGCGCTTTAATAAAATTTTTTATAAGACTCATATGTATTAATATGTAGTTACTTATATATGTAGTATTAATATGTCATTTGGATCAATCAGTGGATGTTTTGCCTTTCTGGTAAATAATGGTTTCGAGATAGCTATTTTTTTACGTAATAATGCCTTGTTGTTCGACTGTCCCACTGACAAAGACAGTAAAAGTATTTCATGAAGCCGTATCCCAATCAAACTGGCAATAACCTAAAACACATATGTAGTCAATTAACTTAAATTAATATCCTATTTCGAAATCATCAAAAACCTTAAGAACCCCGCAAATGTTTCATTTACGTTCCTTGTACTTGATCCCAAAATATCTATAATATCTATAATAATACCTTATTTCAAAGTAATTCCTTATAAATTTTAATAAAAATTAATAATAAATAAAATAAAAACAAAGAATTAGAAGAAAGTTAAGGACCGCATGGCACTGGGCTGTATTATAACTCCATTGGTAAATATTATTTGTCAGCTGCCCATTTGCAAACTGCATTGCTTTGTTAAACGCTCTCAACAAGAGTGCGTATTCTTTCTTTTGTACCTGGGTTCAATTGTGAGTATTTGTAATGGAATTTTTTACAACTTCGCATGGCAAAACCATAGTCGATGAAACTGGAGCAGTACTAAAAAGAGAAGTTTAGCAGGCGTTAAAAGCCGAAAATATTGTTCTGTGAGATGCTTCCTCATTCTACGAGTATAAGTTATTATACATAAATATCCGCAGAGCCAATCGAAAGCAATTCTGCATAAATAGTAAAACTACTGCTGTTCTAGAAATTTAAAGAATGCATTGGTTTTCTTATCCTGACAGTTACTAAATTAAGGCTGGTCGAACAGAACTCGCTATGTTCAGAAATTATTCATCGATTGTTGTTGATGATTTTTTCTCGCGTCGATATCGCTTTATATCGCTGATACCTTTAAATCAACCACTATGCCCATTTTTTGGCATATTTATAGTACTTCTGTGGTACTACAAAACAGCAAAAAACAGTTGTTTTTGTTTCACTTCATATATTGTGGTTACAAATATCGCGCCCGCAACTCAGGAAATGCTGACACGTATTTTTATTTATCATATATCAGGTGTAGTACAAAGAAATCCATTATTTTTCCAATAGATGGCTTTAGTAATCTGTATCTCGCGTTGTATAAGTGCGATCGGGTTACGCTAGACAACGTTAGAAAGATAGGATTTCGTACTAAATAAACTTTTCAGGCAGTTTTGTGATTGCTTGACTCAGTATTTTAAAGAGTAAATACGCCATATTTTACAGTTTTTCTTCGATAAAAGCGAAAACGCAAGCCAGACGGCTGAAAATGTGAATAGTGTTTATGATCCTGATACTGTAACAGCCAATCACGTGCAATTTTGGTTTCCACGCTCTGGAAGGACAGTTGTTGAAAATATCGATAAAATAATGGAAATCGTCGAGTCTGACCGCCATGTAAGCACTGTTTCTATTGCTCAGGAGCTAAACATTGCACAAAAAACCGTTTGGAACCATTTAAACAAGGCTGGATACACAAAGAAGCTCGATGTATGGGTTCCACAAGAGTTAACGAAAAAAAAAAAACCTCATTGACCGAATTTCCATCTGCGAATCGCTGCTGAATCGCAACCAAATCGATCAATTTCTGAGGCGGATAGTTACTGGTGATGAAAAGTGGAACACTTACCACAACTTCAAGCGAAAACGGTCGTGGTCGAATCGCAGTGAGCCGGCGCAATGGTGGCCAAGCCAGGATTGACGGTCAGGAAGGTTTTGCTATGTGTTTGGTGGGATTGGCAGAGAATCATCTACTATGAGCTGCTCCCCTACGGCCAAACTCTTAATTCGGACCTGTACTGTCAACAATTGGACCGTCTGAAGGAAGCAATAACCCAGAAGCGGCCAGCTTTGGCCAATAGGAGGGGAATTGTGTTCCATCAGGAAAACGCCAGGCCACACACTTCGATAGTGACTCACCAGAAGCTCCGGGAGCTTGGTTGGGAAGTTCTTATGCATTCACCTTATAGTTCGGGCCTGGCACCAAGTGATTACTACCTGTTCCTGTCTGTGGCGAATGATTTTGCTGGTGAGAAGCCTCAAGAGAAGCTTGTGAAAATCGAATGTCCAAGTTTTTTGCCAATAGGGACGAGGGTTTCTATGAGAATAGCATTATGAAATTACCGTCAAAATGGCAACAAGTTATCGAACAAAACGAAATATCGAAATATTTGACCTAAATCGGATCATTCTAACTATGCTAAATAAATGTTTATGTTTATGAATTTCTTTTTACTAGACCTTCTATATTGCATATGAACATTCATTACTACCACATACTACATATAAAATGAACTGATAATTTCAGCAGTCTAGTAATAGTGTTCATAATATTTTTTATGTAAATATAGTATATAAACATATGATTACATAAAAATATTTCAATATCAGTCTCAGCCAGCTATGAAATCTCATTCAGATTTATCTACATAAGTACCAAAAACATCCACAATGCGTACATACAAATGGATTTCATACGTTGTCTCATCAATCCGCATCGAGTATCATAAATGTCAAAATTAATTTAATTTATATGACACGACTTTATATGCCACTTCAAACATTGTGGTTCTTTATTACAGCTCGTGCAACATCAATATACTACTTTATGGATTTACAGCGGCTGTGATATTTATTTTTTCATAAACTTGAACTGAACATTGTCTACGTGGGGCGACTGGTGGGCTACGGTTCTTCTTAAGCAGCTGTTGTATCAGAATAATGGAAAAACTATGAAGAATTAATATTTGCCGAGGAAATTGTGTACGGAGTTGCTAGATATTTTTTAATTTATAAAATGAATAATTGCGCTCTTAATGTTTGTGTATTACTTTTTTATTCAAAGCTTAGAAGTGCTATGCTACACGATAGACATGTTTTGTGTTATAGAATAGGATTTTTGAATTAAAATGTTTGTTTTATGAAAAAATCCGTATTAAAAATTTCTAACCTCTACTACATGCATAGTTACACATGCAATTAAATATGGAACTCACCGCTAATGTTACATATTAATATGGAGAAATCGATTTTCAATTATTATAATTTAAACATAACTGATATTTAAATCTGGGCCTGGAGATAGTTAGTATAGGATTTTATTATATGAATTTAATTAAATATAAAAAAAATTGGAAAGTTTATCTACGGTATCATTTGAGCTTAGATACTTTACACTATGAGATATAGACAGACGTACAGTTGAAAAAAAAAATGCTCTTGCGCTTGAGCCGTATGTGCCTAGTTTTGACACAAAGAGTCGAACATATTTTTCCATACGGTTTTACTCCGATTACACTCATTTTTAAACTTGTCCATTCAATAGTAAGTATTATATAATGTGAAATACAGTGGCTCACAGCTTATTTCGTACAGTGTATATATTTTTATGTACATGGCTGTAACATCGAAACTAAAAAACTTATCGATAAGTTTTGAATGTAGACGTCTGTGTATGTGTTTAATAAACCTAATAAGAAAACGGGGAACCCCAAAAATTTTTCTTTTTGTTATGCAAGAGAGAAAAACTATTGATCAGCTGATTTTCAGCTCACATCTTATTTGGTACACAAACTTCAATGTAAGTAAGTTTCATTCTGCCGCGCAGTTACAAAGTTTTTTTGAATTGTATGAGTTTTTGGACCTTTTTAACTATTATAACAATTTTTATTATTATTATTTTAAATAGTTAAAGTGCTGTAAATTAAACATTTAGCTTTATGGGTCATCGTACAACGATGGAACAGCGTAAACTGGTAATTAACCATTTTAGGAAAGGTCAGAGTGTGCGAAAAATTGCTGAAATGACAAATTTAAGTGCCTCAACTGTCCAATACATCATTCAACGCTTCGTTCGCGAAAATCGGTTGGAGAACAAGGGCAGAGAAGCACCTAATAAGATTTTCAACGCATCAGACGAGCGTTATATTGTACGAAAAATTAAGAAAAATCCAAAGTTATCCGCTCCGAAGTTGGCTGCAGAGGTTCAGCGTGAAATAGGAAAATCATCCAGTGCTGAAACTGTCCGACGTGTGCTGCGCAATCATGACTTGAACGGTCGAGTAGCCCGAAAGAAACCATTCATTTCGAAAATGAATATACAACGCCGACTTGACTTCGCCAAAGAGCATATTATTAATACTCCTGCGTTCTGGAATACCGTTATTTTCGCGGATGAGTCTAAGTTTAATATTTTTGGCTCGGACGGAATGTCATATGTTTGGCGTAAAGCTAATACCGAGCTAAACAAGGAGAACCTTAAGCCCACAGTGAAGCATGGTGGCGGTAGCGTGATGGTTTGGGCCTGTATGTCAGCAGCCGGAGTAGGTGAATTGGTTTTTATTGAGGGAACAATGGACAAAATGAAGTACCTCGAGATTCTGAAAAACAATTTACTTCAAAGTGCAGACAAACTGGGTTTGCGGGAAGAATTTCGGTATTACCAAGATAATGACCCAAAACATAAATCTGGGATTGTGCAATCTTGGCTTATTTGAACTGCTCACACTTGATGTCTCCACCACCACAGTCACCTGACATGAATGTGATTGAAAATCTTTAGTCTATTTTGGACAATAAAATAAGAACACACAAGATTTCTAATAAGCAAGACCTAAAGAAGGTACTGATGGAGGAATGGAAAAAAATCACACCAGACATCACTCAAAAATTGGTGGATTCAATGCCAAGTAGACTCCAGGCTGTCATTAACGCTAAGGGATGTCATACTAAATATTAAAATCAACTTACTTTGTTTTTAGTTTGAACTTAAAGAGACTGTACGAAATAAGCTGTGACATGAATTTTCCTATTTTTTTCTTATTTTATTTTTTTATAGTGTCAAAAACTAAAATTTTGAAAAAGTAAATTTTGGAAAATAAAAAACAAACCTTCCTTTCAAAAATGGCATTTATATTTTGTTCAAATTTTTGCTATATTAGGAATTACGACTGCAGCAATATTTAAACTGTCACTGTACGAAATAAGCTGGGAGCCACTGTAGTTGCATTTGGAAACATGAACACATTCTTCCGAAGCATTTAGGATGTAGACATGGTTTTTTGTCGGATTTAGCCCTCTTTGTGTATAAACGAAAGCGAGGTATATAACTTTGTTTTTAAAATATTAAAATATATTTACGTTCCAACACCTACTTTTGTATAGGAGATGGGTTTGGTTTTCATCAGATTTCACCATTTCACCAAAAAAATTAAATAATAATGTGGCACTTTTACAAGCCAAGAAGAGCTCTTTAGTGGGTATCGCTCGAAAAAAAAAATTCCATATGAAATTTGCTATGCTTCAGCCAGGGATTGTACCCACGACTTAAAGATCAAGAGGATAACACACTAACTACTGAGCTACGGCACCCGCCCATTCCTACAGCTCAACCCAAAAGTAGTATCAAGTAATAATAATAACTGCAGTTTTCTTGCTAGCAGACTGACATACATGTTTAAATTCACTCGGATGGTGCATCTGATCAGTAATATTGTGTAACCCTGCAAAAAAATAGAATTGCTCGGGATGTGTTAGTTATCAGTTCCAAAGGAACATGCGACTAATCGCACTTTTGATCTCTTTATACGGACTGAACTGTTCCCTTTTTTTTGAGCATGTCATATGAAGGGGCTAATTGTACCCTTTTATACCTGAACGGGTATAAATGTGGATTAGTCGCCTTCTATAAATAGATTAGTCGCACGGTTAAAAATGTACATTCAATGTATAATAATTGTCAAGTACATTTTCATAACCATTATTTGACACTTCACCAATTTTTGCTTTTTTTTAATTTAATAATTAATTTTATAAATTTTCATTAATTGTATTATAATTCTCATATAAAAAATAAAAACATTTTTTTTAATTTGCCGTGATTCGAACCTAGGAACAGGGTATATATCAAACAATTTATTTTCATTCATTGCATTATAAATCCCGATTCATATATTTCAAATTTAAATTTAGAAATAAAATTTAGGTATTTTCTCGGATTCGAACCTGGGTACCCAACATCGTGTGTCTTGGATATCGCTAATCTGCAACATATTACTGCTTACTTAAACGCGAATTACATGAAAATGTAAGTAAAATATCTCTAAATATATTAATTAATTTAAAAATTGATCTCTAAAAAGACCGATCGGAGACTAATCTCCAATTGATATCTAAAGAGATTAATCCTGGATTACGCTCTTTAGAGATTAATCCCACCATTTTTTGCAGGGAATATACAGTGGCTCCCAGCTTATTTCGTACAGTGACAGTTTAAAAATTGCTGCAGTCGTAATTCCTAATATAGCAAAAATTTGAACAAAATATAAATGCCATTTTAGAAAGGAAGGTTTGTTTTTTATTTTCCAAAATTTACTTTTTCAAAATTTTAGTGTTTGACACTATAAAAAAATAAAATAAGAAAAAAATAGGAAAATTCATGTCACAGCTTATTTCGTACAGTCTCTTTAAGTTCAAACTAAAAACAAAGTAAGTTGATTTTAATATTTAGTTGACATCCCTTAGCGTTAATGACAGCCTGGAGTCTATTTGGCATTGAATCCACCAATTTTTGAGTGATGTCTGGTGTGATTTTTTTCCATTCTTCCATCAGTACCTTCTTTAGGTCTTGCTTATTAGAAATCTTGTGTGTTCTTATTTTATTGTCCAAAATAGACCAAAGATTTTCAATCACATTCATGTCAGGTGACTGTGGTGGTGGAGACATCAAGTGTGGGCAGTTCCAAATAAGCCAAGATTGCACAATCCCAGATTTATGTTTTGGGTCATTATCTTGGTAGTACCGAAATTCTTCCCGCAAACCCAGTTTGTCTGCACTTTGAAGTAAATTGTTTTTCAGAATCTCGAGGTACTTCATTTTGTCCATTGTTTCCTCAATAAAAACCAATTCACCTACTCCGGCTGCTGACATACAGGCCCAAACCATCACGCTACCGCCACCATGCTTCACTGTGGGCTTAAGGTTCTCCTTGTTTAGCTCGGTATTCGCTTTACGCCAAACATATGACATTCCGTCCGAGCCAAAAATATTAAACTTAGACTCATCCGCGAAAATAACGGTATTCCAGAACGCAGGAGTCTTAATAATATGCTCTTTGGCGAAGTCAAGTCGGCGTTGTATATTCATTTTCGAAATGAATGGTTTCTTTCGGGCTACTCGACCGTTCAAGTCATGATTGCGCAGCACACGTCGGACAGTTTCAGCACTGGATGATTTTCCTATTTCACCTGAACCTCTGCAGCCAACTTCGGAGCGGATAACTTTGGATTTTTCTTAATTTTTCGTACAATATAACGCTCGTCTGAAGCGTTGAAAATCTTATTAGGTGCTTCTCTGCCCTTGTTCTCCAACCGATTTTCGCGAACGAAGCGTTGAATGATGTATTGGACAGTTGAGGCACTTAAATTTGTCATTTCAGCAATTTTTCGCACACTCTGACCTTTCCTAAAATGGTTAATTACCAGTTTACGCTGTTCCATCGTTGTACGACGACCCATAACGCTAAATGTTTAATTTACAGCACTTTAACTATTTAAAATAATAATAATAAAAATTGTTATAATAGTTAAAAAGGTCCAAAAACTCATACAATTCAAAAAAACTTTGTAACTGCGCGGCAGAATGAAACTTACTTACATTGAAGTTTGTGTACGAAATAAGATGTGAGCTGAAAATCAGCTGATCAATAGTTTTTCTCTCTTGCATGACAAAAAGAACAATTTTTGGGGTTCCCCGTTTTCTTATTAGGTTTACTAAACACATACATAGACATCTACATTCAAAACTTATTGATAAGTTTTTTAGTTTCGATGTTACAGCCATGTACATAAAAATATATACACTGTACGAAATAAGCTGTGAGCCACTGTATATACAGGGTGATTCTTTAGCAACTCTCTTTTTGGCAACACTGTTTTTGGCAGCTCAGCTGTTTTCGTAACATGTAACATGTTCGGTTTGATCTATGATTTAACCATGAATCAACTTACAAACGAACAATGCTTGCAGGTTATTGAATGTTATTATTATTGTTATCGTTGGCGTTGGATAGCAAATTTAACACAGTGCAATGCATAAAAAAGACTTCAGTTATTTTAAATTTGTATATATACATATATATATTTAGCATACACGCACAGTGGTTTATTTTGCTGTTGTGTTCCCTGGTTCATGCCAACGAATGAATCGGCAAGCGATCATTTTGAATCTAACGACCGCGTAGTCAAGCTTATATTATACATTCACAAGAATGCTCAAATCATTTTGCGGTTCTTGTGAAACTCAATTGGCGTATTTGTATATACACATGAACACATTTACATTCATTTGTTCTCAATTGAGTGCAAATGCGTACATATGAATATACCCAGGCAAACTTCAACGGAATTAATATAAGAATATGACATACTGTGACATAAGAAATTCGACATAAAGAAATACAAATGAGTTACATTATATTGTAGTATAGGGTAAGTGGACGTTTTACGACAATTATCAAAATTCATGCTCAGTTAAGAAAGTGCATCGTGCACTTCTTCCATTTTATGGTCGGTTTGGGCGACCTTCTGAGGCGGCTATTCGGAATCTTGTGACTAAATTTCGCACCAAATTTACATTATTGGACAATAAATCAGCTGTATCCGCCAGTGTTGTTGATGACCGTGAGTTATCGATTTATTCGGGAAATACCGGCCGATATGTTGGAGAGAATATGCCAAAATTGGACCCAGTGTATGAACCATTTGAGGCGCAGCCGCGGTCAAAATTTATGTACATGAAATCATCAAATTATTTTAATCAAATCCGAAGGCTCTTAAAAAATCACCCTGTATATACTTATATACCGGTCACATCTCCTTTTTGGATGTTAGAGACGGCAGCACAGTCTCAAGGTTCCCTCGACCCTTTGAGTGCAGTGTATAAAAACAATTAAGCAATTAAGCACAATGCAATGTCCTGCAATAATAGCATTCAATTAAAGAAACTGTGTTGATGGATTTTAAAGTGGATCGACGGGAAAAGGATCAAATTTTACCTCTTAACTGAAATAATTATTTTGAGAGTATCTAGACATATTTTTTGGACAGCGAAATAAACAACCAATTCAGTATTTTTATCATTGCTCATCATTTGCTGGAAATTCAAACATGTTTCGTTCTCAGGTATGGATATCTGAAATCCCAATCCCACTTTCAAAATTCTTAAAACTTTTGCCTTTGATGTGTCCGGAAACAAGAATTCCACAGCTTTAGCCCAGTTCTAATTTAGATTGTTTCTAATGAAAAACATTTGTTTATACAATATATACGTATATAATTTTATTGCAATTAATACAGAATTAAAAACGAACGACTTTTTTAACTGTAAATGTTAATTACTTTAGTTTTTTTTATCGACTTTTTGTTAAATAAATAATATACTTGTACATATAAATTAGATAGTGAACAAAACACGTTATTTGTTTACCGCAGTATAAAATCAAGTGGTTTGGTTGTGAAATGACTTCAGGATTAATATGGACGCTCTGTCGCTCTCTATGTGATTTTAATACTTTAACTTAAAACGGCTTAAACGGTGCAACGACTATGATTTTATTTACATTATATTTATTTTATTTATTTATAATAGATGGTGATGGTATAAGAAAATCCACTACTCTGGCAAATATGACAAAGACCTGGAGGTGCATTAAATCAGTCCCTGAAAGGCATTTTACGGCTGAAATCACTTCACAATTTTATTGACTTAATTTTGTAATGATTCTGTGGTTTTAGAATTGAATCTGCGAGCGAATACTATTAGAAAAATATTGTACGACCGGTCAAATGAACTGTCGTGGTAGGTAAAATAGAATACAAATTTTTCTCAGAAATCAAACAATAATAAATAAGGGTCTGCTGAAAATGTATAACACGTATATGTTAAGTAAAATCATTAAGCCTTAAGCTTTAAGTGCTATTACGTTGTACATGAGATATTTTAATTGAAATGTACAGTAGAACGGCTACTTGATCGGTCGATGGAAATAGTGTTAACCGATTAAGACAACTTAGCTCAGCCAACACTCTTGGGGAAAATCACATGGCTGTGACAAATTTCTATAAATATTAAAGTTAAAAGTTTGCAAATTTTAGAACAAATTTTTTCTAATGCGTTACTACCACGATTTTAATAAATTTGAATTCACTGAAACTTTTTAAGTCCATTTCAAAAATTAGGTGTCCGTAAGTTAATTCCTTTATTAATCGGATGTTGTACGAACTAATTCGGACCAGTAGAGCCTGAGATATTGCCAGTAACAAAACCAGTAACACTAAAATTGACAAAATTTTGTCTTTTTTCAAAATTCTTCTCTAAGGGTATTCCGTTAAAAGTTTTTTCCGAGAGAAATCCCGATACACGTGTGACATATTTTATGCAGAGAATAAAAAGAAAATATTCGGCCGAATCTGAGACATCAAGTCCTGAAAGTTGTGCGAATTGTAAAAAAATGACCCCATATATTCTGACACTGGGGCTAAAAATGTACCCGTGTTTGGCGGTTTTTCTAGATCAATTCGTTTACGTTTTTTAAACCCAAATTTGTTTTTAACTATAATCACTCACACCTTCAATTTACTAAAATAAATTAATTTGGTAAAATAAAAAAATTTTCAGGAATGTAAATCTTAAAAACGCCTGTTAATGAATAATTTTTTTTTTATTTTCTTTATTTATTGAATCTATTCCTAAAGAATCTAACAATAAGTTTTAAAATCTTAATCTATTTCAACAACAGTAGCTCCTTATTATCTAGAGTAATGTTTTTTGTACGATGCTCTTCTTTTTATTGGAAGGGTGGCAGGTCCTTTCTTCGAAGGCGCGAAGTATAGCAGGTATTAAGCAAGGTTCTTGCTAGTGTGTTTGGATGTCTTTGTAATCTTCTAGTATATTTTTGTCTAGTATTTTTAACTTCAATTTCTACCATTGGGATATTTAAATCATTGTGTATACATTCATTTCTAATATACCATGGTGCACCAGTTATCATCCTTAACATTTTAGACTGAGATCTCTGTATGATTTCAATATTGCTATTACTAGTGTTCCCCCATAATTGAATTCCGTAACTCCAAATTGGCTTTATTATGCTGTTGTACAGTAGGACCTTGTATTTCAAGTTTAATGGGGATCTGAAATTGATGAGCCAGTGCAGACAAGAAGCTTTTAATTTCATCTGAGTTCTTTTTGCTTCGATGTGCTTGCGTCATGTAAGCCGTCTCTCTAAGTGTATCCCTAGGTAGGTGACTTCATTTGTATGAGTTATGGCGATATTATTTAGTGTAACTGTCGGGCATGTGCTTTTGTTAAGTGTGGACGTTACATGTTTACATTTGGACTCATTAACTTTTATGCGCCACTTAGATAACCATTTTTCAACAAATACTAAATGCTCCCCTAAATCTGCGGATGCCTTAATTGGGTTTCGATTACGGCTTAGAATAGCAGTATCGTCAGCAAATGTAGATGTCAACAACCGTGCATCTGTTGGTAGATCGGAAGTATATAATACATATAGAATGGGACCAAGAACGCTACCCTGTGGAACCCCGGCTTTGATATTGAATTCTTCTGTGGAAAAGTCTTTATATTTTACAACAAAACGACGGTTATCTAGGTATGATTCCAATATTTGGTGGGAGCTTTCTGGTAGAAGTTTTCTTATTTTATACTTTAGCCCTTCATGCCACACTCTATCAAATGCCTGAGCAACATCGAGGAATATAGCTGAACAATACTCTTTGTATTCAAATGCTTTCCGTATCTCATTGGTAATTCTGTTGACCTGCTCGATCGTCCCATGTTTTTCGCGAAATCCAAATTGGTGCTTAGGAATTATGTCACGTTCTTCAAGATGAGGTCTGAGTTTGGCTAACAGCAGTTTTTCAAGTAATTTTGAGAGACATGGTAGCAAGCTTATGGGTCTGTAGGATGACGGCAATGTTTTATCTTTTCCTGGCTTTAGGATCATTGTTACTTGTGATTTTTCCATTGGTTAGGAAAGTAGCCCAGTTTTAGCATTGCATTAAACAAAACCACTAAAAATAATACAGCTGCCGTTGGAATTTCAATTAGCATTTTTGGTGTGATGCCATCGAAACCAGGAGTTTTCTTTGGATTAAGTTGGTACTTAATAATCTCGTTGATTTCTTTGGATGATATTTTGAGGGGAGTGAAGCCACTAGTTGCAGTGCTATGTGGAGGGATTCGAAAGTCGTTTACGGGCGGATTGGGCTGGAACACATTACATAAATGTATAGCAAATGTGTTGGCTTTTTCTTCTTCAGTGCGTGACCAATTTCCGACATGATTTCTGATTGGAAATTCTGCATCAAGTGGCGTTTTCAGCTTTTTGTAAGAGTTCCAAAGCGAATTTGTTTTGGTAGTCATAGGAGAAAGCTTTTCGATATATTTTAGCTGTTCAAATTCCTCATCCTGTTTTAATTCTTCTTTCAGAGCACGCCGGTGCTTTTCATTAACGAGTTTTTCAATTTGGGTGTTGGTGGCTATACGAACATTCTTTTGTTTTTGGTAATCACGTGGGGTTGAAACTATTGCAGCAGTAGTGAGCATGGTATTGATGATGTTTAGATTATCATCGATGTCGATTTCAGACTGTATTACAGGACTGGTGTTGATATGACTACTTATATACTTTTTGTATTTCAGCCAATCTGTTTTTGGGGATGTCAGCCTAAATGGTAGTTTTGACAATGGAGGGCGTTCATTTAGATAAAATAATACAGGAGAGTGATCTGAGGATAGTTCGTAACTTATTTCGGCAGTGACAATATTTCGATTAAGATTTCGAACGACTGCAAAATCAATCAAATCAGGAATTTTCGAGATGTCTGTTGGCCAATATGTTGGCTGGCCAGGAGACACGAAATTCAGCATGTTTTGAGGATTTATTACAGTGTTATACAGTTGCCTTCCTTTAGGATTTATTAAACGAGAGCCCCAATACGTATGTTTGGCGTTATAATCACCAGCCGCCAAGAATCTCTTTCCTAGCTTGTCAAAGAATTCTTTAAATATCTTTTCGGTTATTGAAAATCGTGGTGATGATATAGTGTATAATTAAGACCAATTTTTGAATTAATTGTTGTGATGGCATTTTAGCAAAAAAAAAATTGGAAAAATAAACAAATTAAAAAATAGTGTAATTGTAACATGCATTGTGAAGGTAGGAACATATTTTTTTTTGCTTTTGATTTGGAATGTAATTATATTTATATATATCTTAATAAAACAGACTCCCTGAGGATGACATGAGAAATGTCTAAATGCGTAGAAAGAAAATGAGATTAAAATTTAATCTTTAACTTTCAACAACAAAAACGACCAAGAAAGACCTCCAAGACAAACACATAAAATCATATAATTTAAATGAAATATTATATATTTCTAATAATATCTGCACATGATAATTTACGTGCACGATTTTAGCTTCGCTCAGTTTAAAAAAAGTGTTTGTGATAGCTTAAAATCAATTCCGGATAAGATCCTGCTCAAGAAGCCGTAGAATAATTTTACACGACACGGACCCAATTGAAATGTTATACGCGGATTCCATTTAAAGTTGGTGTAGTGGTATTATTTTCTGCGTTCCTCTAAACGCACCAAAATCATTATTGTTTCGAGAGTTTTTTCTTAATACCAGTTAGTGATGCAACCACTTTGAAACCGCAACATATCTTCCATTGATGCTGACGGTAATTAATTACATCTATCATAGGTAATTTGAATGTATGTATATTTATTCCCAATATATAGTTGTGATGCCTTTAGACTAGTTACAGATGAATCTATAAACAGTTTTCAATCCCTTGGAACATAGAGACGTCCGATCACTTTAAACAATACATTCATGTCATTGCAATATCCAAAGTTGCTTCCGTCATATTCATATAAAACAATATGTTCGCTAAATGGTTCAGTTTTGAAACATTTTCGAGCTGACCTGTATAGCTTCATTCCTAGCCAAAGTTCACAAGGCGATGGTTGTTTGGAAGTAATGCGTTGGGTGTTCGAAAAAGTTCGGTTACAAATTTAACCAAAACTGAAACTGGAGCTTTATTAAACCAAATATGTGCTGTTTTGATCGATATTCTTTTGCCATTTTTGGGGTAAAGCCATTATTCCATCTATGTTTGGGTTTCTGAGAGAAAAACTATTCCAAGTGCATTTTGCAGGCCTCTACGGAATTTAAATTTACATCATTAAGAGAGTTTTGCAGAGATCGAAACAAATGATAATTTGAAGTTGCAAGGTCCGGTCTATATGGCGGATTCAATGCTGGCAATTTTGCTTGAATTGTTTGCTTCAATCTCGTTAATTGTTGACAGTAGAGATCATAATCAACCGTCTGATCAGTTTATAGAAGCTCATAATAAACATTCCAATCCCACCAGACACACAGCATTACCTTTCTTTGTGTCAATCCTGGCTTTACCACCGTTTGCGAAGCTTCACCTCACTTCGTCCATGGTCTTTTTCGCACATTATTGTCGTAAGTGATCATCTTTCATCGCCCGTAATCATTAACTTCAGAAATGGTTCGATTTCCATTAAATTCTTCACTCTTTTCTATAATAGAAAGGCAAAATATGACGTTAGTGTTCCGAATTATTCTAACTTAATATATTGTAACGAGTATCGATAGTTGATTACTCATCACTATTGTGACTGACTCTATTGGCAGCATCGAAACGAATGTCAACAAAAAGAAATAAGCGATAACCAGAACAAGCCAACGAGAAAGGAAGAGAAGAATCTCGATAAAGGAAGATTCTGGGGTGTTGCCAACAGAGTATAAATAGAGCCAGTGTTGAGAATTGAAATCAATCTAATTCCGAACGTGATTGCGAAAACATTGATACAGAGGCAAAAGTTGCAAGTACATTTAAGTGTTATAGTAAATAGTTGATTGTAAACAGAGTTGATTGTAAATAGAGATTATTAAATAAATTGTTGCTGTATATAGTTGTATAAAATAAGTGTTGCAGTTATTATTAACAGAATCCAGTGATCGAACAAGGTAATTCAAATAGAATTAAACGTTCACAGAATAAAAACGTAACAATTGGTGTCAGAAGTGGGATTCTGTAAAGATGGTGAAAATTGACCAACTAAAAGTGGACCAGCTTAAAAAGCTGTTGGTAGAGATGAATCTATCGTCATCAGGTGCAAAGGCGGAACTGCTGGTGAGGCTGAGGAAAGCCATGGAGGCTAAGGGAATTAATGTAGAAGAACATGAGTTCTTTGAGGAAGACGATATACATGCAGTTGTGCACGCCGAGGAAGAGAGTAAGGTAGATTCGAGTGGTCAACTCATGGAATTTATGAAATCCATGATGCAACAGCAGCAGCAGCAACTGCAAGGAATTAATGCGAAGTTACAAGAACATTCGGCTGAATTGCGTACGGAAATTCAAGGAAATGCGTCTCGCATTGACTCCAAGTTTCAAGAACATTCGGTACGTCAAGAAAACGCTATGGGAGAATTCCAGAAAACAATTGACTCCAAGCTTCAAGAACATTCGGCTGAATTGCGTATGGAAATTCAAGAAGGTTCGTCTCGCCAAGAGGGCGTTATTAGTGATTTGCGTATGGAAATTCAAGAACATTCGGCTCGCCAAGAACACGTCATCGAAAATCTACAAAAAGGAATTGAACTTAGATTTCAGGAAATTTCCGGAACCATTAATGAAAAGGTCACGGATTTAAAGGAACATGTAGATGATTTGGAAGATAAGTTCGAGAAATTACAGCACGATCTCAACCAACTAAAAATAAATGGACCAGCCACATCAGTGATTCGAGATTCAAGCACAATCAAACTAAAGCCACCAACATTTGACGGAAGCACGCCATTCAATATCTTCAAGCTTCAATTCGAGACAACAGCGTCGAAGAATCAATGGGATGATAGCGACAAGACTGCTGCTTTAATAGTCGCATTAAAAGGTAATGCTTCCGAGGTGTTACAGATGATTCCAGAGAAAGATCGTGGTAGCTATCAGTCACTGATGGACACACTCCAGCGAAAATATGGAAATGAATACAAGAGTCAATTACATCGAGTGGAATTGAGATCGCGAGTGCAACGGAGTAATGAGAGTCTTCAGGAATTCGCTTCCGATATTGAGCGCTTATGTCATCTTGCGTTCTCCGGTAATTCGGAAGAGTTCGTCGAAAAAATAAAAATAGAGGCATTCATAGATGGCATACGTGATGGAGAGACAAAGCGTGCCCTAGTCATGTCACCCAGGAATACTTATGCCGAAACAGTCAGTAGTGCCTTGACGTTTGAAGCCGCCAGTTTGATGTGTCGACCAATGCCACGGGTACGCCAACTAGAAACAGAAACAGCAGATCTGGTTGAAGCAGTGTGTCAGGCATTCAAATCTGTAGCGCAGCCTGAAGGAAGAACAACTGGTCGACGCGAAAACAAATTTACTGGTAAGTGCTTCATTTGTGACAAACCAGGACACATGGCGCGTGACTGCCGTCTACGACGAAAGCGATCAAGATCGAGTTCTCCAGCAAGACAAAAGAAGGAGAATAAGGTGGATAGTGATCGCTCCACTAACACAGATCCATCGTTAAACTAAATCGAGTCAGTTCAGCGGGGCGTGAACTGACTCCAACAGTGGGTTGCCCCATCATTCACATTTCACAACTACAGCGTGTGCCAAGCAGCTTGACTATTGATGGAAAATTGGACAATATGGAATTCATGTTAACCCTGGACACTGGTGCATCACATTCTATAATCAAGAGCGATTTGGTAAAAAGGTTTGAGCCTTTAATGGGAATAAAATTGCGTACAGCAACGGGTGAGGATGCACAAATTCTGGGCAAGATAAAGAAACGAGTATCTATTGGAAATTGCACATGGGAACATGAATTCATTGTGGCCGACATCATCGATGACGTAATAATTGGTGTTGATTTTATGATTGACAACGGATTTACTTTAGATTTAAATCAACGGATACTACGTTATGCAAATGTCGAACTACCATTGAACATCGGTTACAAGCGTAGTGGGAACATCAAACGAGTACTGGCATGTCAACGCCAAGAGGTTCCAGCAAAATCAGAAGCGGTGATATGGGCACAGATGAATGTGGATGATGGGACAGGCAAGTTGTGGCTGGTGGAAGCAGATAAAGAAATAACGAATAAAAACATCATACTTGGTAGGACGTTAGTAGAACCTAAAGAAAATGGAATAGTACCGGTGCGAATTTTAAATCCAACTAATACATCTACAGTTGTAAAGAAAGGAATGGTGATTGGTTCTTGCCAGGAAGTTACTGCCGTAGTAGACTGCGAAAAGGGTTCGTCGATAAAAAGTGGAAGATCAGGAACTGGCAAGGCGGAAATAAAAGCACAGATGGAGGAATGGGCAGGTGTGCTTACCAAACAGCAAAAAGAAAAGGCTTTACAAGTATTGGAGAAGTACAGTTCAATATTTTCTTCAAATGGAAAAACTGGAGGACGAACAACCATCGTGAAGCATCACATTGACACCGGTGATTCTAGACCAATTCGTCAAGCACCACGACGAGTTCCATTGGCCAAAAGAGACGAAGCCATTAAACTGATTTCCGATATGCAGAAACAAGGTGTTATTGAACCATCAGCGAGTCCATGGAGTTCACAAGTTGTGCTGGTAAAGAAAAAGGATGGAAGTACTCGATTCTGTGTGGATTACAGAAAGCTAAATGATATTACGAAAAAAGACAGCTATCCACTGCCAAGAATCGATGACACTCTGGACACACTATCTGGTGCGAAGTGGTTCTCAACTCTTGATTTGCAAAGTGGCTACTGGCAAGTGGAACTTGGTAAGGAAGACAAAGAGAAAACAGCTTTCAGTATTGGCGATGGTCTATGGCAATTTACAGTCATGCCATTTGGTTTATGCAATGCGCCAGCTACTTTCGAACGTTTGATGGAGCGTGTACTCAGAGGACTACACTGGAAAACGTGCTTGGTGTACCTCGATGACATTATTGTGATGGGAAAAGATTTTAACGACCACCTGGAAAAGTTGAAAGAAGTATTTGAGCGTATACAATCAGCAGGGCTTAAACTGAATATGAAAAAGTGTTCACTCTTCAGGCGAGAAGTTAAATATCTTGGTCATAAAGTAACAACAGAAGGGGTACATACCGACGAGGAGAAAGTAGCAGCAGTTCAAGAATGGCCTATTCCGTCGAATCTTCACGAGCTAAGGAGCTTCCTAGGCTTATGCACCTACTATAGACGATTTGTTCCTGGATTTGCAAACATCGCCAGCAGTCTGCATGAGTTGACAAGAAAGAACAAACCATTTGTGTGGGGCGAGGACCAACAGAAAGCATTCGAACAGCTGAAAGAAAAACTCTGTTCAGCACCAATATTAGCGTATCCAGTACCTGGTCAAAAGTTTGTGTTGGACACAGATGCGAGTGGCTATGGAATAGGTGGTGTGCTCTCTCAGATCATAGATGGGCAAGAAAAAGTAATAGCATACTACAGTAAAATCCTGTCGAAGTCAGAAAGAAATTACTGTGTCACACGAAGAGAGTTGCTCGCAATACTGGAATGTGTAAAGTATTTCCATAAATACTTGTACGGTCAGTCATTTCATCTACGAACTGACCACTCAGCGCTAAGGTGGTTATTGCAATTTAAAAACCCAGAAGGACAATTGGCGCGCTGGATTGAAAGGCTGCAGAGTTATGATTTTACCATCGAACATCGTAAAGGAGGACATCACGGCAACGCGGATGCTCTATCTCGTCGTCCTTGCAAAATGGAATGTAAACATTGTTCTCGAGTGGAAAGCAAGGAGCACATTGTCGACATACGACTTACGAATATATTGCCGGAGGAGTCATGGACCACCGAACGAGTGCAAGAAGATCAGCGGAACGACCCAGATCTCGTAAAGATTATGGAATACAAGGAGCAGGGCATACGTCCAGATTGGCAAGAAATGGCTAATGAGAGTCCAATAGCAAAGGCATACTGGGCGCAGTGGCAAAGCCTGCACTTACGAGACGGATGTTTATTCCGAGCATGGGAAAGTGTGGATGGAAAAATCACTAATGATCTTCTAGTGGTACCCAAGGCGAGAATAAATGAAGTGATAGCTGAGTATCACAATGCCTCCAGTGGAGGGCATTTGGGAATCACCAAAACCGTCGAGAAAATAAAGAACCGATTTTATTGGGTTGGATGTCATGACCATGTCGCTGATTGGATTCGGAAATGTAAGCAATGTGCAATGGCCAAAGGTCCCACTAAGAAAAGTCGAGGTAAGATGCACCAATACACCGTGGGTGCTCCATTTGAGCGAATTGCTATGGACATAGCTGGGCCATTTCCAATAAGCAACGCAGGAAACAAGTATGTTCTGGTGGTTATAGATTACTTCAGTAAATGGCCTGAAGTATACCCCATTCCAAATCAGGAAGCTAGTACAGTTGCGGATGTATTCGTCAACCAATGGGTTACTCGTTTTGGTGTACCGATGGAGTTACACTCAGACCAAGGTCGAAATTTCGAATCAGTTGTATTCCAAGAGATATGCCGTATGCTGGGTATATACAAAACTCGTACAACACCTTTGCATCCACAATCTGATGGCATGGTAGAACGATTTAACCGTACCTTGGAGGAATATTTGAGAAAAGTCGTAGATAAATACCAAAGAGACTGGGATGTACATATACCAATGTTCCTCATGGCATGTCGATGCGCACAACATGATACGACGGCTACTACACCGGCAATGGCAATTTTTGGAAACGAGTTAAGACTGCCAGCTGATTTAAAATTTGGAGTCGTAACACCAACGAGATCAACCGAAGGTAATTATACTAGCGAAAAGCGGGAACAGTTGGATGAAGTACATCGGTTCATCAGAGAGCGGTCGCAGATGATAAGCGATAAGATGAAGGCCAGGTATGACTTGAAAGCAAATTCAAAAGGGTTCTATGAAGGAGAGCTTGTAATGCTTCATAATCCACAACGAAAGAAAGGCCTGTCTCCTAAACTACAGACTCATTGGGAAGGACCATATGAGATTATAGCAAAGATAAATGACGTAGTGTATCGTATTCAACGTGCCTGGAATAAAAGAGCAAAGTTTAAAGTAGTGCACTTGGAGCGACTTACGCCATATCGAGGGGAAGTATAAAAACTTGTTCGGGACGAACAAGGTTAAGAGGAGGGCAGTGTAACGAGTATCGATAGTTGATTACTCATCACTATTGTGACTGACTCTATTGGCAGCATCGAAACGAATGTCAACAAAAAGAAATAAGCGATAACCAGAACAAGCCAACGAGAAAGGAAGAGAAGAATCTCGATAAAGGAAGATTCTGGGGTGTTGCCAACAGAGTATAAATAGAGCCAGTGTTGAGAATTGAAATCAATCTAATTCCGAACGTGATTGCGAAAACATTGATACAGAGGCAAAAGTTGCAAGTACATTTAAGTGTTATAGTAAATAGTTGATTGTAAACAGAGTTGATTGTAAATAGAGATTATTAAATAAATTGTTGCTGTATATAGTTGTATAAAATAAGTGTTGCAGTTATTATTAACAGAATCCAGTGATCGAACAAGGTAATTCAAATAGAATTAAACGTTCACAGAATAAAAACGTAACAATATACATAACTTTTCACAAAATAATGCGATTTTAATAATGTCTTCTAATAAAATGAAGCTTAAAATGTCACCTTTCAAACAAGCATAGTATAGCCAGATGCAATTAATATTACTCATACCGGAGATGTTACACTTTGGAGCCACCGACGATTTGTTCCGAAATTGTTCGAATACCCAATATATGTTTCATTCTTAATTCATCAAAAATTTGCAAGTCTTCTAAAGAATCCATTGGATGTTGTTCGGAACGTAGTATTGCCGTAATTACAGATTCCACAACAGCGTATTCATGTCTTTGTTGTCTACTGTAAAATGCATAGTTCATCGGAGTCAAATAGTCGGTTGGACACACTTAATATGAATCCGATTAGAATCCACGTCATTGCTCTCTTCAAAATCTCTATACTGCAACTCTGTTAAGTGACCCTGATATTGTAACCAGAAATAAGCTCAAAAGCCAAAGTAGGACTCCTCTGGTATTAAAAGTTCTCTGATTACGGTAGTAGTACTCGCAAACCCCATCTGGCGCGACTCTAAGTGTGGATAAACACTGTAACAAATAAGGTGATTATACCGTTTATTATAATTCGTAAGTAGTTTGCAGGTGCAAATAAGTATCAGTAAGAAGAAAATTTATGTTAGTACTACAATTTTAATTTTGCGATCAATTCATAGTTGCTAATTTGCTTACTTATTTGAATAACTGTAATTGCGAATGCTGGGTTTTAGGGGTGATATATGTTTTTATCGATTAATTACCAATTGTTATTCTATTAGCAATATTCCGGGAACGCTTATTTAGTTGAACACATTTTGTTGTTATAAAACATTTCTATCAATTTTATTTTACCATGTTTGGATTCAACAGGTAATTCTACAATGGAATATTTACATTTTAAACTAGTTTTTTATTATACTGACTTTTTTATAAAAAAGTTTTATGAGCAGTATTTTAAGAAGTTAATTTTGCGACTAAAAATCTTAAACGAATTGGTCTAGAAAAACAGCCGGACTGGAGTATTTTTATACCCTGCATAATGCAATATGTAAGGTATATTCATTTCGGTCAGATGTTTGTAACCACTTGAAGAAATCTCCGGAGATATAGAAAATTATATATATTCGTGATAAGCGCCGTTTAAATTTTCGATTTAATGATGTCCGTCTGTCCGTCTGTCTGTCACCTGGCTGGTTCGCACGAAAACTTGAGCAAATATTGACCTATTTTGACGAAATTTGGCATAAGTAACCTATGATCCAAGTGTACAGAGGGAATTGATATTGGGCATGATCGGTTAATAGCCACGCCCACACCAAGCATTCAAAGCGACTAACCTCGGAATTTTCAAAATATTTAATTTGCTATATATATGAGGCCCTATGCTCCAATTAGGAGTTTAAAGAAAAAAAAAAATATATATATATATATATATATATATATATATATATATATATATATATATATATATACAGTGGCTCCCAGCTTATTTCGTACAGTGACAGTTTAAAAATTGCTGCAGTCGTAATTCCTAATATAGCAAAAATTTGAACAAAATATAAATGCCATTTTTGAAAGGAAGGTTTGTTTTATATTTTCCAAAATTTACTTTTTCAAAATTTTAGTGTTTGACACTATAAAAAAATAAAATAAGAAAAAAATAGGAAAATTCATGTCACAGCTTATTTCGTACAGTCTCTTTAAGTTCAAACTAAAAACAAAGTAAGTTGATTTTAATATTTAGTATGACATCCCTTAGCGTTAATGACAGCCTGGAGTCTACTTGGCATTGAATCCACCAATTTTTGAGTGATGTCTGGTGTGATTTTTTTCCATTCCTCCATCAGTACCTTCTTTAGGTCTTGCTTATTAGAAATCTTGTGTGTTCTTATTTTATTGTCCAAAATAGACTAAAGATTTTCAATCACATTCATGTCAGGTGACTGTGGTGGTGGAGACATCAAGTGTGAGCAGTTCAAATAAGCCAAGATTGCACAATCCCAGATTTATGTTTTGGGTCATTATCTTGGTAATACCGAAATTCTTCCCGCAAACCCAGTTTGTCTGCACTTTGAAGTAAATTGTTTTTCAGAATCTCGAGGTACTTCATTTTGTCCATTGTTCCCTCAATAAAAACCAATTCACCTACTCCGGCTGCTGACATACAGGCCCAAACCATCACGCTACCGCCACCATGCTTCACTGTGGGCTTAAGGTTCTCCTTGTTTAGCTCGGTATTAGCTTTACGCCAAACATATGACATTCCGTCCGAGCCAAAAATATTAAACTTAGACGCATCCGCGAAAATAACGGTATTCCAGAACGCAGGAGTATTAATAATATGCTCTTTGGCGAAGTCAAGTCGGCGTTGTATATTCATTTTCGAAATGAATGGTTTCTTTCGGGCTACTCGACCGTTCAAGTCATGATTGCGCAGCACACG
This sequence comes from Megamerina dolium, assembly GCA_963854835.1. Lineage (NCBI taxonomy): Eukaryota > Metazoa > Arthropoda > Insecta > Diptera > Megamerinidae > Megamerina > Megamerina dolium. Next base: position 47,963,809 of record OY978526.1, on the reverse strand, counting down.
TCGGACAGTTTCAGCACTGGATGATTTTCCTATTTCACGCTGAACCTCTGCAGCCAACTTCGGAGCGGATAACTTTGGATTTTTCTTAATTTTTCGTACAATATAACGCTCGTCTGATGCGTTGAAAATCTTATTAGGTGCTTCTCTGCCCTTGTTCTCCAACCGATTTTCGCGAACGAAGCGTTGAATGATGTATTGGACAGTTGAGGCACTTAAATTTGTCATTTCAGCAATTTTTCGCACACTCTGACCTTTCCTAAAATGTTTAATTACCAGTTTACGCTGTTCCATCGTTGTACGATGACCCATAAAGCTAAATGTTTAATTTACAGCACTTTAACTATTTAAAATAATAATAATAAAAATTGTTATAATAGTTAAAAAGGTCCAAAAACTCATACAATTCAAAAAAACTTTGTAACTGCGCGGCAGAATGAAACTTACCTACATTGAAGTTTGTGTACGAAATAAGATGTGAGCTGAAAATCAGCTGATCAATAGTTTTTCTCTCTTGCATAACAAAAAGAAAAATTTTTGGGGTTCCCCGTTTTCTTATTAGGTTTACTAAACACATACACAGACATCTACATTCAAAACTTATCGATAAGTTTTTTAGTTTCGATGTTACAGCCATTTACATAAAAATATATACACTGTACGAAATAAGCTGTGAGCCACTGTATATATATATATATATTAGGGTGGGTCAAATTTTTTCGACCCAAAGGCTCATCGTGATTCTTATTCTATGGGTCATTCTAAGCAAATTTGCCAAAGAAACCATAGCTCCGAGCCCCCGGCTTTTTCAAAATAGGTATTTTTTCTAGAAATATTCGAGAATAGAGGCAAAAAAATGCTATTTCCTTTAGCCAAATGTGTATGTGGGGGTTTTTTGGGTCGCGGAATCCATTTTTGACATTAATTTTTATTTTTGAGTGCCGCCAGAGGGCGCTTTCGTACATTTTTTTGGAAAAATATACGATACTGTTGTGGAAATAGACGAATTTTTGACTTTGTATTGAATATATTCAAAATACATACTCGAATTATAAATTGTTAAGTCATATTCCATACATTTTGTTCCTTTTTCCAGCTTTTCTAAAAATAAAATCGATAGATTTCAAGCTAAGACCTAAATCACATTTTTACCAGCTTTTGAAGGAAGAAAACCTCAAAATCTAGCTGGAAAATCTTAATATTTATAAATTAATTAATTAATATTTAATTTTAAACATGGATCTATTGCCGTCAACATCACAAGCCGCACCAACATCAATAAGTACCGAAAGTAGTTTGAAACATATGCCTTCTCACGATGTTCCTGCTTTTGGTATGTCTTCTGATTTGACTGGTCTGAATCTGCCAACTAAACAGGATATTTTAAGATGCTATTTTTTCTTGGCCGAACGAGCTAAAATGCAAAGTGAAATGTTTTCATATAAAACATTTACTCCTCAAGTGACAGACAAATTGATTGGAATTTGGAGCAAACTAAATAAATAAATTATATGCAAACGAAATATTGTTAGAAAATTGAATACCTTGCTTGACAAATACTACACTGCAGATAAATGCAAAGCAAAAGGCTCCAGTCTCACATCTTTCTTACGATCCATAAAAGAATTTTTTTACATTGGGAAATGTAAATGTGACTTGAAAGCTGCTCTATGCTCATGTGGAATGATTCCAGAAGAGTTGAAAGAGTTTATGATGGATCAACATAATGACAGAAGATCTACGATACCGGAATACCAGACAGAAATTGAAGAGCAAGCACCTACATCTACAATAATAGAAACAATTGAAGAGAGCCAGGGTCTAACATACGTGCCAGAAGAAGACCAGGAAAGTGATTATGAGCATAGTACACATTTAGTAGAAGCACAAAATGCATCTCAAACGAAACGAGGACCATATACACCCAGATACGATGCTTTCAAGTTTGCTATGATGTGTGACAGATTTGGTGTGTCAGATAGAATAGCATCAGCATTGGCAACATCTCTTATGGAAGACATTGGCGTCAAAGATGGTCATGGCAATCTTGTCATTATGGACAAGTCTAAAGTTCGTAGAGAAAAAGTTAAATGTAGACAAAAAGTGCTTCATAATCGGTATGATGCTTCCAATTTAATTGCATTTTCATTCGACGGCAGAAAAAATGATTCTTTAACGATGGAAAAAATCGATAACAAATTGCATCCAAGGATGGTGAAAGAACCTCACCTAGTTGTTTTAAAGGAACCACATTCCCAATTATTAGGCTACATAAAAGTAGAAAATGAAGATTCTGAACACAAAGTCATCAAATTGAACGAATTTTTCATCAACAAAGCAATGTCTCTAGATTCTTTGATTGGCATATGCTGTGATGGTGAGCGAGCAAATACTGGCATAAGAAATGGAATTTTGCGACGATTCGAAATGCAGTTAAACAGACCACTGCATTGGTTTGTGTGCCTTCTCCACTTTAACGAGCTTCCGTTACGGCATTTGGCGGATTTGGCCAACATTAAACCAGGGCCAATAGCACATTCTCATTGGCTCACCAAGGCCAGTAGATTATTACGGTTATAAGTGACAACCAACAAGCCATCTACAAATTTAAAAATTCTGGCAAACTATATAATTAAAGTATATACGCCAATGTACTTCAATATTAAATATTACAACTCTGTCGTGCACGGTAGTGTATTATTTTATAAATTCATACGTTGGACTCAATATTTGGATTCGAATTTAAGCCAAATTGTAAATAATGTTGTTAAAGAAAACTCGTATTATGCTCACTCAGAAAACATTTTATTGGCAATGTTGTTCGACGATGAAAAAAAAATACGCGACTTAGCTCTAAAAAAAATTTTACACTACCGTAACCATGTGGAAGATCCGATGCTACTGAGAGTTTATAAAAAGCCTATCATAAACTTCAATTGCACAGATTTTACGAATATGATTGATATGAATGATAATTCAATCTTATTCGAACCACCATTCACTCGAAATATTCCTTATGAATATCTACAACAATATTTAGAAGACATTGATCCACCGCTGCCTGATCCGAAAATTCCAGTACACATACAAGGAACGGAAAGACATGTTCAATTGCTGGCTAGTGTATCCAAAAGAGTTTTAGAACATAATCGAGAAGGAGTTATGGCGGTGACATTAGAAAGTCGTGAAAAATTCGCTAGACTTGACAGCAAGAAAGACTTTCAAAAATAACTCCTTCGCGTTTATTTCCTAAAACTCTTCGTTTTGTTTCTTAATTACTGAATTCAATTAATTTTTTTTATTAATTATATTTTATATGCTTTTATTATTTGTTATGTTGAATTTTAGAAGAAAAAAATAAAGTAAAATATGCTTTGTTTACTCTTTGTCTTAAATTCGATATAGGTCGTGAATGAATAACCCCCCCCCCCCCCCCCCCCCCTTCCTCCATAATTTTTAACGCTAAACACTATGGGCTATTTAAAGTTTTGGGTTGTCTTATGAGAAAATCAAATATTCGTCAATTTACACGAAAAATTTCGTAAATTTACCCAAAAAAACGATAAAATTAAAAAATGAACGAAAGCGCCCTCTGGTGGTGCTCAAAAATAAAAATAGATCTCAAAAATGGATTCCTCGATCCAAAAACCCCCACATACACATTTGGCTAGAGAAAATAGCATTTTTTTTTTACATCTATTCTTGAGTATTTGGGGAAAAAACCTATTTTGAAAAAATCATTTTAGAGCTATGGTTTCTTTGGAAAAGTATCTTCAAATGACCCGTAGAACAAGAATCTCGATGAGCCCCTTAACATTTTTTCGTCCCCCTACAATTTGACCCACCCTAATATATATATATATATATATGGCACTAAAAGCCCCGAAGGGCTCATTGGCCAAGCTTCTCTTCCATTGCTGTTAAATTTGGACAGTATTAGAAGGGACCTACTTATTTTAGCCAGAACCCTTGTGACATCACTTTTTATGAGCTTTGTCACAAAGTTCTTTTAGAAGCTTTTTCATGGCAAGTTGTTACTGTCGGAAGAATTGCCAATTGCTTGCCGACAGGTGGGTACCGTTCGAAAGAAAAATGTTTTCGATATTAAATTTGTTATGCATCAGCCGGGGATTGAACTACGACCTACAGATCAGAAGGCCAACACACTAACCACTGAGCCACGGCACCGTATATTACTATAACTCACTTGATATACCATCTGGGACAACAATTTTTGGCACATAGATATATAATGTACTACTACATAACCTCCCATACAAAGTGTCTGTACTTCTTTCAAATTGAAACAGCTGTAACTTCTACAATCTTCTGTCCAGAATAACCATAATTGACACTTAGATTAACATGTTAGTCGGAAATAATATGGCAGAAAATCAGTATGCCACGCCCACTCCTTCATGGGTCTCCCTTACAAAGTCTAGGGAATTAAACTAAAAGTTTAAAGCTTCATAACTTACAAACCATTTAGCGTAGTACAACGAGACTTAAGGTTTGGATTAGTATTGTAAAAGCAACTAGGCTATAGGAAATGGGCGTGCCATGACCATTGTTTATAGCAGCGCCCATACAAAATGACTGAAATTCTTTTAAATTGAAATAGCTGTAACTTCTGCAATCTTGTGTCTAGAACAATTATAATTAAAATTTAGGCTAATATGGTAGTCGGAGATAATCTGGCAAAAAATCAGCATGCCACGCCCACTTATTTATGTGGCTCCCATACAAAGTCGAGAAATTAAAAAAAATTTTTAATCACCATAACTTACCATCTATTTAGCGTAGAATAACCATATTTACGTTATCGATTAGCACTGTAAAGATAACTATATTTAAAAGAGATGGGCGAGCCTGGCCAACACACATTGCCACATTATTTCCGAATACCATATTAATTTAAGTTTCAATTATGGTTATTCTAGACAGAAGAGTGTAGAAGTTACAGGTGTTTCAATTTAAAAGAAGTACCGATACTTTGTATGGGAGCTACTATAGAAAATAGGCGTGGCTCACCCATTTCTGGCAAGATTATGTGGCAATATAATATAACTCCACACGCCAAATATTGTTGTCCCAGATGGTATATTAAGTGAGTAATAGTAAGTTTAAAATTTTGAAAATTCCGAGGTTAGTTTCATTGAATTCTTGGTGTGCGCGTGGCTGTTGACCAATCATGCCCAATATTAATCCCCTCCGTACCATTGGATCATAAGTTACTTATGCCAAATTTCGTATATAGCTCAATATTAGCTCAAGTTATCGTGCGAACCAGCCAGGTGATAGACGGACTGACGGATTGACATATATATAATTTTCTATATCTCCGGAGATTCCTTCAAGTGGTTACAAACATCTGACCGAAATGAATATACCTTGCATATTACATTATCCAGGATATATAAATAATAATTATAATAATAAAATTTAGAGCGATTGGAAGAGACAGATGCTATGAGAGTTTTCAAACGGTGGTAGACATGCGTGCGAAGATTTCTCAGATTTATTGTTTATATGTTTATTGTTTATATGTTTATTGTTATACGGTGGTATATAGAATGAAAATTGATTGCACATGCGTATTGGATATTGATTATGCATATTTATTTTTCAGATAATGTTATTCTAATTTTCAATTTTATGCATATTTATTTTATAGATAATGTTATTCTAAGTTTAAATTCCAATTTTTTTTAATAAAATAAAATGTTATATATTAAAAAGGAATAAAAGAAATTAATAGATAATAAATAATATTAAATAAACAAATACAAATAGTATTTTAATATAATTCTACAAAATCAAATAATTCATAAATATAAATAATACAAAATCTGTATTTACGCTTTTTTATGTGTAGTCCCGCTGTGCATCTTTTGCTGTAATTAGGATCATCATCAAAAAAATAAAAAATCAATATTTCAAATCTGCTTTTTGACAAAAGTATAAGGCCTACATAAAAACCGATTTCAGATTTTATAGACTTAAAAAATTCCATGATATATTCTTTTTCAACAGCAACAAACAGAAAGTAAGTATATTGTAACGAGTATCGATAGTTGATTACTCATCACTATTGTGACTGACTCTATTGGCAGCATCGAAACGAATGTCAACAAAAAGAAATAAGCGATAACCAGAACAAGCCAACGAGAAAGGAAGAGAAGAATCTCGATAAAGGAAGATTCTGGGGTGTTGCCAACAGAGTATAAATAGAGCCAGTGTTGAGAATTGACAATCAATCTGCTACCGAACGTGATTGCGAAAACATTGATACAGAGGCAAAAGTTGCAAGTACATTTAAGTGTTATAGTAAATAGTTGATTGTAAACAGTGTTGATTGTAAATAGAGATTATTAAATAAATTGTTGCTGTATATAGTTGCATAAAATAAGTGTTGCAGTGATTATTAACAGAATCCAGTGATCGAACAAGGTAATTCAAATAGAATTAAACGCTCACAGAATAAAAACGTAACAATATTATGGCGTTTTACTTTTTTTTTAATTGTATTCAGGTTGACTATTCCCTAAAACGATACTATATTCATAAAAATCGATGTCCCAAAATTTTAAAGTTATTTCCATTGGACGCATGTACCTGATAATAATTTCATATACATTTTTCTTATGTATATTACAGAGCTATAAAAGAATTGAATCAATACGGAATTCACTCACTCTTAATTCATTTAAAAGCTGCATCAACGAGACTGCATTCTTTTACTTCGAATTCGTTAAAGAATGACAGGCGAACCATTCTCCCATTCAGTAAAAAGTAGGACTTGAAAAATATCAATCCCATTATTGCTGGGCTTAAAAATATGATGAATTCATTCAATATTATAATTCTCTTATAGCCTAGACAGACGGCAGCCTAATTCCGGATTACCGAGTTAGTTCGAATTAACTCGGGCATTAACTGCAGCTAATCCGCATAAACTCTATCAGTTAATTCTCAAAATAAAAGAGGATTAGGGAAATTTTCGATGGCAACACTGCTGAAAATTGTCTATTGTGAATTTTTCTCGATCCATTTTACAAAAGGTATGTTCGCTAAAAAAAAACTTTCAACAATTGTTAACAGTTTTCAACATGAAAAACGAAATAGCGAACAAATAAATCCATCTGTCAATTACGAACGGTGAATGTCAATTTACAAGTTTCTGATAGTTTTCAGTTCACGTACTTCTTGTAGATTTTCTCATATCGAGAGTGACAGATGACAGAAATTGATAGTGATTGTAATGTAAGTGAGCAGACCTAATAAAACAGCAATCAGCCGGTTAGTTAATACGCAATACCTTTGTCTGTCAGGTTAATATTTTATTCGGATTAAGTGCGCCGGTAATCCGGAATTAGGCTGCCGTCTGTCTAGGCTATTAAACATTGAAATACTGGAAATATGATATTATTTACTACCATGAATAGCATAGCTGCTTTGGAACAAAACCCATAGTATTATTATGAAGGTAGAGCAACTACAAAAAATTCCTCTTGGCTGCGCCATATGTGAGAAACTGACTTCTTATAGTGTAAAGCTAGTGTGTTTCTTGTTTCCTTTTCAATTTCTTCTTTTTCTTTTCCCATGTGTTTATTGTTTTGTTTTGCATATGCAACAACACACAAGAATTCCCCCTCTTTTCTTGTAGTAGTCTGTTGAATCGAGCTGCTATCATATATAAAAATTATATAAATATGATACACCCAATATTTTTTTTAATATATAACGAAACAATTTTTGAGCGAATCTTTTCAATTACAGAAAAAAATTTTTCATATAAAATAGCGTTTACAACAGCTTGTTGAGGCTCGTACTGTACTCCTGGTGACGTCTTTAACATTGATGTTTCTCAGGCGGACTTTTCTGAAATAGGACTATCAAACCAAATATCGAATAGTTCTTCCCATTCTTCAAAGATGTGTTGACTTTGCGATGAAGAATTCTAACAATCAATCAATCAAATTTTCACTTTCTTTTGAACGCATTTTTAAATTTATCTTACGAGATTCACTTTGAAGAATTTAACGGATCATTATATATCTACGCGTATATATACGTAAAGGGGGTCAGGAACAATCATGCGAGTCGTTACTTCTCAATTTATTAAAAGGATTACGAAAAAACAAACAAACAAATTGTAAAACGAAATAAAACTTCTAAAATTTTTTTCATTTAATACTTTTTTTATATTTAATATAAGCTAATGGCAACCCAGAAATGAATGATCCAACAGCCATACAACCTGCATTCTATTGTAAGCGAGTTGCAAAAGAACAAAAACTCACATATAACTTCCCTTTTACTTGAATATAATTTTGTTTGGCCATATACCTATATATAAGTATAATGAAGTTCTATTATTATAAGTATCTAATTATATTATTATTGTGAATTATATTATATTACTATTGCAATAGACTAACTATGAATTCATCTCTATTTAGTACATACATATTGATACAACTGTGTAAACCGTTGATTTGTATGCTCTTATGAAATTGAAATATGATATTAAATTTAATTGTTAAAAAACCACAGCTGGTGTGAGACAGTAAATTTCGTTGTCGACAACAAAAATTATTGTTGTTCAACATTTTGGCGCCCGAGCAGGGACCTAAAAGAAAAGTTTCTTTTTTTTGTGTTTAAAGTTTAATTTTCTTAAGAGTCTAACAATATATTCGTGATACATAAAAAAGTGAACGTTAGTGACTGATCCAAAAAATTGTGCGAAGAAGAGCCTTGCGAGGATTCAACATTAGGATCAGCAAGCGAAGACTGGCTTCAGGACTATCAGGAGAGTTGTCGGCTGCGTACATCGAAGGAAAGTGGTAACAAAAAATGAAAGTATCAGGAATGAATAAGGTACTGTAAATGATAGATTCAGTAGACAATAGCTTGTGGTTAATAAAACATATATCAGTGAAAAATATAAAATTTGCGATAACGTTATTCATTGATTTACGGTTCAAATGATAAAGACCGTTTTGAAAAGTAACTGGGCAACCGTTAATTAGACGCAAGTCTATTTTTTTACTAAATTAAGAAATTTTATTTGAACATTTCGCAAGTTTATGCTAAACAATTAAATATATGGCCTACAAACATTTCCTATAAATGTGGTAGCAGTTGGAAAAACACTGAAAATTCATTTATTCAATTTGCACTGATAACAAGTTCTCAAAAGAACGAACGAAGTTTTAGTTGAGCACATATCGAATTTACGGTATTATTATCAAACGTTGTGCAATTGCATTTGTTATCGTCACTTTCTAGCCAAACTGCTTGTATTTTAAAATTTGAACGTACATCTGTGTTGGTAGAAACTTCGGGTTCATATTCTCATTAATTGTGCAGTTGGATTTGATGTCGGTTTTCTCTTCAGTAAGTTGCATAATGTTGGGAACATTTTTATCTGCTATTTGTTTGTGGAACCATTGAATTAAAAAAAAAAAAAAAAAGCATATTGATCATATGGATCGTTGTCGTCGCTCTCACTGTTGATTGCTAGAATATTAACAGTTTGAAAATCCTTACATTACTAATACATATTGATCATATGAATCGTCGTCGCTCTCACTCTGTTAATTGCTAGTATATTAACAGTTTGAAAAATCCTTACATTACTAATACATATTGATCATATGAATCGTCGTCGCTCTCACTCTGTTAATTGCTAGTATATTAACAGTTTGAAAACCATTAAATTATAAAAACATATCGATCATATGAATCGTTCTCGTTGTTATACCTCTGTTGTGCTTGGTACATTAACATTTATAAACCATTCAATCCATTGCGCCTTGAATGATAATTGTTTGTGCATCTATAAAGATATTGTCAGACACGATTTGGTTTTTTGGTTTGAATTTTGAAGTTTAAAGTTGCCGCGACAATTGTTGGTGTTATTGTTGTGAATATACAACGTAAACACATATACACATACACTATACATTGGAGTTTTGAGTGTGGTACCAAACGTATATCTAATAAATACGTACATTGTTGATGATTGGCATATTAAGTTAACCAAAAGGAAAGATTTCGTTTTTTAAATAAATAAATAAAAGCATATTGAACAATACGTAAATTGTTTTTCTTTTTTAATTGCTGGGTTGCTTCGCTATCTAGAAAATATTATAGGGTGCTGGTTAATTCGTCATTTTGTAATTAAATCGAGATTGTCTAACTATTTGCTTGAATTAAATTGAACATTTGGAAACAAATTGTATTCGACTAGATTCAATATTGTTGGTACTTCCTCATCTTGGAGGTCTTATAGCTGACCGGATATAAACATTTATTAAACGTAATAAATTACTAAATAATTACGATCATGCCTGGAAGTTTGAGCGATGAAGCAGCTTCTGTTCAAAAGCCGAGTACTTTAAGACAGCAAAGAGCAACAGCGCGTGGTAATATAACACGTATCAAAAACATGCTTGATAATCCAACGGTAACTTGGAATGTTATAGATTTGGAATGCCGGCTAGAAATCTTAGATTCTTATATTAAACAAATAATGGCATACCAAACCAAGATCGAGAGGGAGGATCCTGACGATGACCGAAGAGGCGATATCGAGGATCTTTGCATAAGTGCTAAATCGAGGCTTATTCAGCTTATGGGGCAATATAAGCGTCGAGAGAGTCCAATGTTGGAGAGTACACTTGGTATTACCACGCCTCAATCGTCTCGTCTTCCGAATCTGAAATTACCGACATTTAGTGGAAAGTACGCGGAGTACAAAAATTTTATAAGCTCATTCAATAACTTGGTCCATGATGAGCCACATCTAGCGACAATTGAAAAATTTAATCATTTGTTGAGTTGTTTATCGGGTGACGCGCTCAGAACGGTAAAAGCATTCCAAGTCACAGAAGCCAATTATAAGAAAGCATTGGATCGTTTAGCAGAACGATACGATAAAAAAGGTTTGATATTTTTTGATAATATCGAGCAGTTATTTGACATTCCAAAAATGACCAAACCAAATGCTTCAGCGCTTAGAAATGTGGTTGACACTGTATCCGCAATTTACGATTCGTTGCTATCATTGGGTACAGAGATGGATATAACAAATGCATTACTCATTCAACTGGTACTATCAAAAGTTGATCCAGCTACAAAATCGAGATGGAACGATCAGTTGGATTACTCCACCCTTCCTTCATGGAACGACTGCTCGAAATTGCTAATTCGTCGATGCCAATCACTCGAAGTAAATGACGACAGGTCGAATAGATACGACAGTTCTGAGCAACAGAATCCTCATAGAATTAAATCGCATAATAACAAGAAAAATGAATACAAAACATCATTTGCAGTTGCTGCGAGTGGTTTGGAAAATCAATGCATTTTTTGTAAATTGAATGGGCATTCAATACATAGTTGCAACTCTTTCGCTGCATTGACCGTTGGTAAACGGTTTGATTTTGTAAAAAAATCTGGAAATTGTATAAATTGCTTAAAGAAAGGACACTCGGTCCGGAATTGTTCTCGATCTCATTGTCGAGTTTGTCAACGTCCTCATCACACTCTGCTGCATAAATATGAGGTGCAGCAGCAATCAAATCGCTTCGATAATCAGTTATCTGTGTTACCATCAACATCTGCTACTGCCAATGATACTCCACAACAATCGTTCCAGCGTTCTTCACACCATGTCTCGAATACAGATGATGTCGTTGTATTGGCTACAGCTATAGTTAGAATAAAAGATCGCTATGGAAGTACCCACCTAGTAAGAGCGCTTTTAGACTCTGGATCACAAATAAATTTCATGAGTGAAGATTGTGCACAGAAATTACATTTAAAACGAGAATTTAAAGATCTAAATTTATCGGGTATTGGGGAGTTAAATGCGAACTTACGACATAAAGTTAATACTATTGTAGAATCAAGAGTTAATGACTACAAGTTTCAAGCAGATTTTTGGGTCATAAAGTCCATCTCGAGGTACCAACCTGAAGTTAATTTACCCGTTGACTCATGGCAAGTCCCGGGGAATATTGAGCTGGCAGATCCCAACTTTAATAAAAGACAAAAAATTGATTTGTTAATTGGTGCCGATATATTTTTCGAACTTTTATCAATCGGTCAAATAAAATTAAACGATTCGTTGCCAACATTGCAAAAGACGTTGCTTGGTTGGATAGTTTCTGGTCGGTATAAATCACTTGAAAATTCGAAAAGTGGAGCATGCAATTTAGTAAATAAAAAAAGCGATATTCAGTTGGCTTCTTTAGATGCTATTGTGCATAAGTTTTGGGAAATAGAAGAAGTACCAAGCACATCCAAAAAGTTTACGAAAGAACAAATGAGTTGCGAACAACATTTTATGAAGAGTACCAAGCGATTACCAACTGGTCGTTTTGAAGTTCGGTTGCCATTTAAAATGAATTCGTCAGCACTCGGAGCCTCATACGAAACGGCAAAACGACGATTTTTGTCACTTGAGCGTAGGCTTATGAGAACACCTGATGTCAAAGAAATGTATAATAATTTTATGATCGAATATTTGTCGTTAGGCCACATGTCTAAAACGGAAAACATAATTCCGACAGGGCCACATTATTTCATACCACACCAAGTTGTCATAAGGCCTGAGAGTTTGACAACCAAGTTAAGAGTTGTGTTTGATGCCTCATGTAAAACATCATCCAATATCTCATTGAACGATACTCTAATGGTCGGCCCAACTATTCAACCAAAGCTCTATATAAATTTATTGAAATTTCGTTGTCGTAAATTTGCCATTACGGCAGATATTACAAAAATGTATAGACAAGTACAAGTCCATGAAGCAGACCGACAATTTCAGCTTATTTTGTGGCGGAAACATCCAAACATGCCTATACAAATATACAAACTAAACACAATAACATATGGCACTGCACCAGCACCGTTCTTGGCTATTCGGTGCTTAAATGAACTTGGCAATATTAATAGAGAAATGCGTGCGATTTCAAGGGTTATACACGAGGACTTCTATGTGGACGATTTATTGTCAGGTGCTGAAACATTGGAGGAGCTTGAAAGCATTCAATATAATATAACAAAAATTCTCGATTCAGCTGGCTTTAAGTTGGCGAAATGGTATTCTAATTACCAGGTTCTCAATAATAGCGACAATGTTGAAAAAGAAATCACATTTAACGACACCGAAACCACTAAAACTCTAGGTATAGTTTGGCATCCGAAAAGTGATAAGCTTAATTTTAATCTCGTAGCAAATTTTGATACTTTGAAGGCTACTAAGCGCAATATTTTGTCGGTGTCTTCCCGGTTGTTTGACCCATTGGGGCTTCTATGCCCAGTTATTACAAAAGCAAAAATATTGCTGCAAGAATTGTGGTTGCTAAAGTTAGACTGGGATGAATCAGTTCCAATGTCGGTGGCTACAAGCTGGGAGATCTTTAAAAAAAAACTTCCGAAAAATCCCAGAGATACATGTTCCTCGATACGTGAATATTTCTTCGTTATCAACAGTTCAAATTCACGGTTTCGCTGATGCATCTATGCGTGCATATGGTTGTTGTATATATATACGTAGCAAATGTGGTAGTAATTACAAGTCCATACTGTTTACAGCCAAGTCGAAAGTTGCTCCACTTAAAACTAAAACTCTTCCAAGACTTGAGCTTTGTGCCGCTCACTTGTTAGCAAAAGTGTGGAAAATTATAGAGCCAATTTTATTGCCATACGCAGAAAAGGTAATTTTTTGGAGCGATTCAGAAATTGTGTTATACTGGCTTAAAAAGCACCCATCCACATTATCAACTTTTGTTGGGAATAGGGTATCGGACATTCAAGAAGTGGCGAATAAAGCTACATGGAGGCACGTTCCAACTGCTCAGAACCCTGCGGATATTGTATCGCGAAGTTGCAATGTCGATGAGCTATGCCAGTCTATATGGTTTGATGGTCCTACATTTTTAATGGAGGAGGAAGATAATTGGCCGGTAAATGCTCACTTTGAGCCCGCAGAAACATTGTCATCGTCAGAAATGCGCAAGTCTAAAGCGATCGTACTAGTTGTTGAAAAAGAACGTAACATAATCTACGAAATAATTGAAAATTCGTCGACGTACATGAAAATATTGCGAACACTTGCATATGTTTATCGATTTATAAAGCCGATCAAAAATGGGCATACAGAACAACCAATTACAGCAAAAGAACTTGAGCTATCATTTTTCAAAGTCATCGAAATAATTCAGCATGAGGAATACGCTGAACAAATAAAATGTATGAAAAGCTCATTGTTATTAAGCAAACAACTCCAACAATTAAATCCGTTTCTGCACGAATTTGAAGAAAATGGCAGAAAATTTACTTTAGTGCGTGTTGGTGGCAGATTACTGAATGCCCCACTACCTTATGATACTAAGCATCCTTTATTGATGCCTAAGTCCCGATTCGTAACTCTGTATGCCACCCATTTGCATTTGTCAAATTGTCATGCAGGTCCACGAGCTCTAATTGGTATAATGCGGCTGAAAATATGGTCAATAAATTCAAGAGAAGTGGCTCGTAATGTAGTTCGCAATTGCATACATTGTTTTAGGTACAAGCCTAGATTAATGACACAAATTATGGGGAATCTACCTAGAGACCGACTTTTATCAGTGCGACCATTTTAGATTTTTGTGGTCCGATATACACGTCATATAGAATTCGTGGTAGACCTCCTTATAAGACATATGTAGCTATATTCGTTTGTTTTTCGTCAAAGGCTGTTCACATCGAAGCTGTTTCTGATTTGTCCACTAACGCTTTCATTTCTTGTTTTAAAAGGTTCATCGGAAGGAGAGGTCTTCCAGAGAAGGTTATGTGCGATAACGCTACAAATTTCGTGGGAGCCAATGCAAAGCTGAAAGAGCTGAACGACGTGTTTTTCGGAGAGCAGAGTCAGAACAAAATACTCAATTTCGTAGCAGAGAGAGGCGTGATTTTCGAATTCATCCCGCCGCGCGCCCCTCATTTCGGAGGCCTGTGGAAAGCGGCTGTCAAATCCATGAAGAATCTTTTTTATCGCACCGTCGCGCACGCCAACCTAACGATCGAGGAATTGTCAACCGTCTTGGTCGAAATAGAGGCCATTTTAAATTCAAGGCCGATCGCTCCAATGTCAGAAGATCCCAGCGACGGAGAGGCGCTCACGCCAGCGCATTTATTAATCGGGTGCTCTTTAAAGGCCATACCCGAACCTACTATAGAACACGAAGTTCTGACGTATTTAAAACGATGGCAACGTATCTGCTATCTAAAAGGGCGATTTTGGTCTGTGTTCCGCAGAGATTACCTCCTCGGGCTGCAAGCCAGGGCCAAATGGCTCAAGCCCCAACAAAACGTAGAGGTTGGTTCAATGGTTATTGTTCACGAAGACAACCTGCCTCCACAGAAATGGTTGCTAGGCAGAATAGTAGATGTCATTGTTGGAAAAGATGGCATGGTTCGTGTGGCCAATATTCAAACGAAAAATGGAACGATTAAACGTGCGATACATAAATTGGCACCTTTACCATAAGGGCAGCTGTTAATATATGAATATATCAACGGGGCCGGGATGTTTGGCCATATACCTATATATAAGTATAATGAAGTTCTATTATTATAAGTATCTAATTATATTATTATTGTGAATTATATTATATTACTATTGCAATAGACTAACTATGAATTCATCTCTATTTAGTACATACATATTGATACAACTGTGTAAACCGTTGATTTGTATGCTCTTATGAAATTGAAATATGATATTAAATTTAATTGTTAAAAAACCACAGCTGGTGTGAGACAGTAAATTTCGTTGTCGACAACAAAAATTATTGTTGTTCAACAAATTTCCCTTTAGTTACTTAGCAATGCTGGTGGTATATATGGTTGTTCGTGAAATTTATAAACGAAATTAAAACAAAAAAGAAACAATTCTGCGGAATCTGTGGTAAATATATTCGTTTATTTAAAATTAATTTTTATTTGCACTTGCTTTATTTTGCTTATTTTTGTTTATATTTACAATAATTTGACGTGTTGTTGAAATTTCCCAAGCACATTCCAGTAGGCTATTCACAATAGTGCTGTTTTTTACTTTCCAACACTATAACTCAGGTCGATTAAAATATAAGCAAGTTGAATTGAACTCGGTTAAAATAGACGATGTCGCTTATTTTTGTTGTTGCTTTGCATGCAGTTCGGCAAATAAATCAGTGTTCTTTTGCAATTTGCGGCTACTATTGCTAAAATTGTAATTCCAACTACAAAACAAAAATGATAAAAATATTTGTTAGTACAAAAGTGTGGCATACTTTTAGGCATTGGCTTTGATAGTCATATTCATTCATTATTCCGCATTGTTTATATAATTAGTAATTATATTATATAATTATAGTATAATTGACGAGGGCAATCCGAGGGAGGAATTTTGATGCTCTCATTTTGAAAAATGTGTATAGAAGAAAATCCAAAGGCAGCTTTGTGGAATCTATCAAAATGAAAAATTCGAAAATATTTTGTCACATTAACCCTCTGGTTGTTTATTAGGGTCAAACGTTTCACACGTTTTTTTGATACTGCCTTTTAGAGATTTTGACATTCCTCTTCCATTGATTATATTGTTTAGAGCTTTTAACACCACCTAAACATACTTTGGCATATACTGTGAATGACATGAGAAAACATTTTACGATTGCCTACTTTGTTAATTATAAAGGGTTATCCATTTCGTGGTTTCAAAAGTATAGGGCTAGAATTCGACATCTGTCAAACTGAGTTGTTAAAACAATTTCTTTCTTTTTCAGTTCAAAGTCTGACATTTGCGAAAATGGATCGCTTAACTATCGCACAACGCATTAAAATTGTAAAAACCTACTACAAAAATGGTGATTCTGCCACTGCCACATATCGTGCTTTAAGAGGAGATTATGGTTTACATAATCGTCCAACTACGCAAGCAATTGGCAAAATTGTGAAGAAATATGAAGAGACTGGATCGGTTACAGATATTGTAAGGCCTGTGAATCATCGTTTCGCTCGTACCACCGAAAATATCGCTGCTGTAAGTGAAAGTGTTGCCGAAGACCCGAATGTGTCGATTCCTCGTCGTTCTCAGGAATTAGGACTGTCTTACGGCACATTATGGCGTATTTTGCATTTGGATCTACACCTACATCCATATAAAATCCAGCTCACACAACAACTGAAGCCAGCTGACCATTCACAACGTCGTAGATACGTCGAATGGGTGCTTGAACAACAGGCGGTGGACGGCGATTTTTCGAACAAAATTTTCTTCAGCGACGAAGCACATTTCTCACTCGGTGGGTATGTTAACAAACCAAATTGTCGTATTAGGGGTTCTGAGAATCCTCAAGTAATTGAAGAGAGGCCACTACATCCACAAAAAGTCACTGCTTGGTGCGCTCTTTGGTCCGGAGGTGTGATTGGACCTTACTTCTTCGAAAACGACGATGGAACGACTGTCACCGTCAATTCGGAGCGTTATGGTCATATGATAACCGACTTTTTTTTGCCTGCTATTGAAGAATACGACTTAGAGAATATGTGGTTTCAACAAGACGGTGCCACATGCCACACAACTCGAGCGAATATGGCTTTATTGTAAGAGAAATTTTCTGGCCGCGTAATTTCTCGTCGTAGCGATATCAAGTGGCCACCAAGATCATGCGATTTGACACCGCTTGACTTTTTTTTGTGGGGCTACGCGAAAGACTGTGTTTATGCAGATAAACCTTTAACTCTTGAGCACCTAAAAACCAACATTCGTCACGTTATGGCTGAGATACCGCCCAATATGTGTCAAAAAGTGGTCGAAAATTACCTCAAAACATTTTCAATTCACTTTTGATGTTTAGCTCACGTTTACATGGGCAGAAATGTTTCTCGGCGACATGTGAACTCCTTTGTATGTTTTCCTAAAGTTTATCATTATGCACAGTGTTCGGACTGTAATCACATTTTTAGAGGTAAATGAAGCTAAAATATTGTGGTAGATTCTAAAATTTAGTGGTAGATTTTAATGAAGTAAAATATGATGATATTCATTAAGTCGTTTTTGTTATTCATCAAAAAGTTTAATGTTTCACATTTATTACTAATGTTTAAACTAAAATATTGGTGGGATTCATGCATAAAACCCGCGTAAATCGCGTAACCCTTTTAAAATTATACGGTTTTTATGGTTATACGATTTCATGAATCCTACTATTCATTTCATGTTTGATTGTTACACATGTAAAAACATTTAAAAACAACGTATAATTAAATTAAAATATAAATTTTTAGAAGCATGTAAAATATAGAGATCACTCATGTCATATAAAAACTAAATCACATACTTATATGTACTAAAGTTAAAGTTAAATAAAGAAAATGCCAGTCAATCATTTTGAAATTCTTTTGGTGGCTCAAATATTTTACTACTTTCACATATTTGTTTTATTAAAATGTGATTAGCACGTTCATAATAGTTCATGCAATTAAAAAAATAAATTGACCAAAAATGGTAAAATATGGTAAGTTACATATGTTTCTTATAACTGTAACAAAAAGCCCTATCTCTTCCCGTGTGTCCCTCGCTCACAAACAAAATGTGTTTCATGCAAAAGTTTTAGGTGTCCTTAAACCACTTACGAAATATTTGCTAGGTGAATTCATACAAGGTGGTGTTAATAGCTGATTTGGGTTTTTTAAGATTTTACGCTGAAGCACGCGCAAATTTTTTAATATGCCGGCATAGTTAAGACGCCCTTGTTGCCGTTTTGCTAACCGCAACTGTCACAATATAAACTTATGTCATTAGCTGTCTGAATTTGGTCTACGAATATTAAATATTTATAAAGGTCTGCGCAAAGTTGATTGCAGCCTCTCTTATTATCACGCTCACTCCACAGTCATTTTCATAAACGCCAAAATTATAATAATATTAGTACTTGCGTGAGTAGACGAAGAGGTATTCAAAAGCTTTTTTCAATCGAAGTTGGCGCAAAAAAGGATATGAAAGGCCGAAAGGTGCGACAATTATGTATTAAGACTCGAATCATATCTCAGCAACCAAGCGCGCCATCTATGTGTGAGCACATGCATTTTGAAGCCTCAACCTTCCTCTACTAACTGTCAAAATTTCATGGCACTTAGTTGACATTTAATGTTTATTGACATTCATTTTTCAAAAACACGTATTCGTTTGATGTTGAAATTTTAACATGGAGCAAAGAGCGTTCATTAAATTCCACGCAAAAATTGGTAAAAGTGCATCAGAAACATTCGGAATGATGCAGCATGCGTATGGCGATGCTTGTTTATCTAGATCAAATGTTTTCATATGGCACAAACGGTTTGTGGATGGCAGAGAGTCGCTGGAAGATGAAATAAAAGAAGGAAGGCCAATTTCAGTGCGGACGCCGGAAGCGATCCAGAAAGTTCGTGATTTTATTATAGAAGACCGCAATGCTTCAGTGAAATGGTGGAAGGGGCCTTAAACATCAACAGAGAAACTATCCGACTCATTCTTAACGATGATTTGGGCAAAACAAAGACCCGCGCGAGATTTGTTCCTCACACATTGACCGAGGACCACCAATTAATGAGAATCAGTCATTCTAGAGACATGGTTGCAGCTGCAGAAAATGATCTAAACTTCCTGAAAACAATTGTTACGGGTGATGAAACATGGTGTTTCCAATACGATCCAGCAACCAAGCGTCAAAGTGCGAAATGGAAGTCAAAAAACTCACCACAAGCCAATAAAACACGAAAAGTTCCATCAAAAATCAAAACAATGTTCATCACATTCTTCGATAGCAAAGGAATTATCCACAAAGAATTTGTTCCAACTGGTCAGACAGTTACATCCGCATGTTACCTCGAAGTTTTGAAGCGTTTGATGTCCAGAAACCGTCGTGTTCGACCAGAATACCGCGATCCAAAAACTTGGTCTCTGTTGCACGATAATGCACCGAGTCACACAGCACTCATTGTTCGTCAATTTTTGGCTCGGAATCAGGTCTGTGTGTTGAATCACCCGCCGTATTCACCTGATTTGGCACCGTGCGACTTCTTCTTGTTCCCAAAACTGAAATTGAAGTTGAAAGCATGCTTTTTTGATGACATTCAGACCATACAACGGGCTTCGACGAGGGGACTGGAGGCAATTCCGAAAAATGAGCTGGAACACGCGTTTGAATGACTATTAAATCGATGTAACAAGTGTATTGAATCAGGAGGAGAATATTTCGAATAAATATACCGAAAATATATTTACCAGGTGATGTGTTGTGGGATATAGAACAAATTTGTATAAAAAGTCAATTTCGAAAAAATGGCACGTACGGAAAATCGTATATGTTCCAATGTCAGCTTTTGTTTCTTTTGATGTTTCAGTTAAGAAGCGTTCAACACTCTCACTCTGGATGAATCTTGGTTTTAAAAATGGCTCGTACATAACTTATTTGCGTGAATGAAGTTCAGTTCAGTTTTTTTTTTAATTTGTTTTTTTTTTTCAAATTTTTTACTATCAAAATATTGCTTTTAAAACGGTTAGGCCTGTCAAAATCGAAACGATGTTTGCAACGATAGTTGCTGTTATTATCATTACCACTCAAAAATTACTGGTTTAGAAAGGACAGCCATTCATTAATTTTCAAGGAACAATTAAATTAAAAAAAATCAATTTTGAATGCAAACAAGTATTAACGGCTTCATTAATTCAATGTAGACATTATTTTTTTTAACAGAGGGCTCTGTACTATGTAGTTAAATGGAGTCAATTTGAACATAGAATTAGTTACATATTTAGTCAAACAAATGAATGTAATAGCTGTGGAGTGACTGCCTGTGTGATTGTAAAACATGCGCCTTCCGGAGGGTTATACTATATAATGATATGTAAACTTCCGTTAGTGGCTTGAGAGATAAAAAATGTACATGATATATACACATATATTCGGGCCGACTTGGCTGCATAGCTCGCAACAAGATAAAAACTAAAAGAAATAAAGAAGAACAAAGGCAAAGTTATGCAATATAAAAATGCACACAAAAAAAGGTCAAAGCTGTAGATATGTATATTAAGGTGGCTCATATTGATATAGCAAAAATAAAATTATTTTCATCACCGGTATTTTGACAATTTATTTTTGTTAAATAGAGAAATACTTATGTGTCACAATGTGTGGCGTCGAAGTAGATTTGACCCATGCCCTCTTGCGCAAATGTACCTTACTGCTCAACGTTTCGTAGGATAAACATTTGACCTACCTTATTGCACATATTGTATGGTATATACGTATATACAAACTTACTTTTCATTTGACTATAGATGTTTGTCCTAAAATATATTTACACACAAACATCATATATTAACTATGTATACGCACTTATTTTGACTTGAGTACGGGTATCCTACGTACTTTTATATAGCATTTTTATTCAAATTCTTACTCACCATTTCCTTCACGCTCCCTCTTTTGATATTCCTTGTTTTGTTCAAAGTTTTATTTAAAAAGTTTGTTAACAATGTTCTGTTTGGATTTGTTTCTCTGTCTGTGTCTCTCTCTCTCTCTTTCTCACCGTCTAGTTGTACTTATTTCAATTATGCATGTAGCCATTTTCAAGTCTGAGTGCCTAAAGATATGCAATGAAATATTGTTAGTTAAGTTATTTTGCTTGCATTTAATTTGCATACAAATAAAAAATGTTAACTCTTTTGTTTATCTGACTTCCCCTCTGTGTATTCTTTCTCTCTCTCTCTCGTTCGATTTGTCTTTTAAGCTATTCGCTCGTTATGAATGTAACATTTATAAGAAATTGTTGTAATTTTTGCATTTTAAGTCATGTTCAACAGTTACAAATACTCCCATATAAATTAAATTTTAATCTCCTCCAACATTCACATACAAACAATTTAGGAAAGCAAACACAGGATAACATAATGTTGAAGTTCAGCAAGCACGTTAATATTTTTGCAATGCAACTGCACAATACAAACAAAGTTTAAATTAGTAAAATTTCCACACTTAATTTATTGGAATTGGGTTGTTTATATATTTTTGTTGTTTAACTAATATGCATTTTCTTAAATAGCGGTGCATGAACGATTACGTGCCGTAGAAGCTAAAATTATGGCTTATAAATAATCTAAACCACATGATCTTTATCCGACCTCTGACGCTGGTCGCTCAGATTAATTGAATTAAGTGATTGTACAATAGAACATCTGTAGGTATTCCTTTCGCACTGCCAAAGCAGCACTTTAAGTTGTGGTTTGCGTTTCTAATTAAATGTAATTTAAGTGCATGCAGTCTAGGACGTACAAGCTTTCGTACGTCCTAGACTGCACAGAGTGATTTATATATATTTAAAGTAGAGCTTTAGTGGCATATATTCGATATATAATTTGATTTGAACTATTAGTTTTATTAAAAAATTGAGTACGCTATTCACTTTAGTGGCTCATTCTACATCTTCAGGCTGGACACAAACCTCTCGTAAACAATTCTTTTAAATCGCGATTTTCGAAGTAGCTAATTTTTTGAAGTACTAGAATTTTTTTGGTTTTCAGCGTTATATATTCATATTCTGCTGCCAGAAGTAGGATCTGAAATACTTCAGCCAAATTTATGGAGCATATAAAACATATAAAATACAGAGTTTTTAAACAAGAGGTGTCATTTGAAATTTCCATTGTTTTTTCAGGTGTCAATATACAACTGTCATTCATTGACATTTGGATCATTTGGACAGCTATGGATTGTGACACGCTCGTACAATAGTGAAAATTCACTATAAAAACTGTGAAAATATTGCGAACACGATTCGTAAAGTTCGTACTGTTTTTACCCATCAGCAAGTGCCTTCTGGCACAGCTATCGTGAAATTAATCTATAAATTCGAACGTCTCGAACAAGTTAAAAAATAAATAAATAAATAAATATGTGGCACTTAAAGCCACATATTTAAAGCTATTACTGTTGTGCGTGTTAAATTTTGGGAAGTATTAGAAGGGTTCCGAACGGCAAATTGTTACTGCCGGAAGAATTGCCAATTGCTTGCCGCAGGTGGGTACCGTTTGACGGCAAAATCTTTTCGATATAACATTTGTGATGCTGCAGCCAGACATTGAACCCGGACAAGTTAGTGATGTAAATACTCTAACTCGTGCTCGTCAGGCTATGTCAACAGAAAATATCGCAGCTGTAGTTGAGAGTGTGGTTGAAAACCCAGGTTTGTCCATTACGAGACGATCACAGGAATTGGAACTATCCAAAACCACTTTGCACCGTATTTTGCATAAAGATCTTGGCTTAAATGCTTATAAGGTGCGGTTAATACAATAAATGAATCCTTTAGACAAAGGAAAATGCCGTACAAATCATGAAATTATGATTTCTCAAGCAAAATTATTCTGAGGCCGAGAACTTATAAGGATGAGAAGAATTATCTTCCAGGCCATACTATTTTGAAAATGTCTATCAGTGGCGCTTTGATATTGTCAAGGACCAATAGAAAATGTGATATACAGTGAGCGACAAAAGTCTACATACGGCGACCATTTCGGCTATCTGACATGTCCAAAAGCATAATGGAAAGAAGTAATGATGCAATTTTGTTTTAAATATGTTTTTATCATTACATAGCAAAAATTATCTTATTTCATTAAAAACTTAACAAGTTATTAACATAAAACGAAAAAAATTCAATGACAAAAGTCTACATACGGCGAGCATTCCACGCTTCTTTTTTGTTGTGTGTTGCGGCGCAATAACGGGAAAGTACCGCTAGTTACATTTTGCTGTTTTGCTTGGTGATAGACATACTTGGATTGCATTTAGTTGTATTTTGGCTGTTTCCAGAAGTTCGTGGTTGTGACAATGGCTTCCCGTAAAGAAATATCAATTTATTTGCGAAACTTAGTAGTAAAGTATAGAAATGAAAACAAATTGTAAGGTGAAATATCAAGCTTATTAAATTTAACAAAATCAACAGTTCAAACAATATTCAATAACTACAAAAAAACGAATAGTCTTGAAAATAAACCGCGTAGTGGTCGCCCAAAGAAGCTGAGTCGCAGAGATGTATCGTTCATTTTGAAAGAAGTGGATTAAAATCCGAAAGTGGCAGGCACTAAGTTGGCCGCAGAGCTAGCAACTAGGTCAAATACAAATGTGCATCCACGAACAGTTCAAAGAGCCTTGAATAATAATGGGTTTCACAGCAGAACTCCGCGTAGGAAACCGTATATAAGTGAAAAATATCGCAAACTTCGTTTGGAATTCGCGCAAAAGCATTTAGACAAGGGAATTGATTTCTGGAAACGAGTATTATTTACAGATGAGTCAAAATACAATTTATTTGTAAGTGACGGTAGAGCCAAAATTTGGATAAAACCAAATACCGCAATGAACGCGAAACACTTAGTTCCTACGGTGAAGCATGGCGGTGGGAGTGTAATGGTTTGGGGCGCTGTCGCTGCATCTGGAGTGGAAATTTGGTATTTGTTGAGGGTAACATGGATCGCTTTCAATATAAATCTATTTTGAAACAAAACTTAAAAGCATCGGTTGATAAACTATGCCTTGGTGAGAGTTGGATCTTCCAACAGGATAGCGATCTAAAACATACCGCCCACATCGTGAGGGACTGGCTGCTTTACTACGCTCCACGACAACTGTATTCACCTCCTCAAAGCCCAGACTTAAATATTATTGAACACGTTTGGGAGCTTTTGGAGCGGAAGATACGGAAACATCACATTACTAATGCCCTAGTACTAAAAGAGAAGCTGCAACAGGAATGGCAACAAATAACGGCCCTTGAAATCGGAAATTTAGTCGTTTCAATGCCCCGACGTTTGCAAGCAGTTATAGATGCTCAACCAAATATTAAACGACGACTTATTTTAACTTTTAGTGCCTTATCAAAGTATTTCCTTTTGATTTTCAAATCGTACGTAGACTTTTGTCATTGAATTTTTTTCGTTTTATGTTAATAACTTGTTAAGTTTTTAATGAAATAAGATAATTTTTGCTATGTAATAATAAAAACATATTTAAAACAAAATTGCATCATTACTTCTTTTCATTATGCTTTTGGACATGTCAGATAGCAGAAATGGTCGCCGTACGTAGACTTTTGTCGCTCACTGTACGTTTTCCTCTGATATGTAGCTATATATGTACTAGATTTCATTCAATACTAAAAATGCTCAAAACCGAATCTGCTCTTGATGTATTCTCTCACTTTGTTTTGTGATTGCCAATAGAAAATGTAATCTACGTTTGCCTCTGATATGTATGCCCCTATTGCGGTTCACAACTTTTGTAACAGTTTGGTCGCCGTCGAGAAATTCATATTGCCGTTCTCAACTCGACTGGCGGCTGATTTTTTTGGTTGTGTTCATTATTTTTGTGGTATTACCGTTTGCAACTCTGTTACAGTTTGGTCGACAAGCACGTTAAATATACACGACTGCTCATAAGCAGTTGGGTTTGCATCAGTTGCAGTTTACTTTAAACTAATAAAGCCAAAAATAATGGACAGATCGTAAGTAATAATTAGCTTGGCTTCATATTGTAATTTCTCAACATTTTATACATTTTCAGAAGTTTAAAAATTACAACCAAAGCTCAATTTGAGAGGCTTGTTCAACTAATGGACCAGAATCCAAGCATTGCACGGGGAAAACCACAATTTAGGTAGAGATGTTGTATACCTTTTCGCGGAGAAACAATACGGACATGTGTACCATCGATGCAGCCCAGCACGCTGGGAAACCCACTTTTTGCAAAAAATGAGATCTTTGACGCATTTTTTTCTTTTTCACTCATTTGCGTTTTAATCCATTTGCCGCAAATGCGCTGCTCCAATACATCTAATACTTCTTTTAAAACAAGTGACATTGTAGATTGAGCCACTCCTATATTGAAGTCATTGCCGCTGCTCTTCTGGTAGCTTCCATCAGCGAAAAATCTAAGAGCAGCACACAATTTCAATATCGGTGGTATAGATACGACACGCACAGATTTCTTGAAATGGTCTTTTACGTCATCCAGCAAAAAGCAAAATGCCTCTTTGCTCAGTCGAAAATAGCTAATAAATCTATAAAAAAATTTATTATTTGCTTTTATTTATTTTGAACAATATTTATACTTTTCGCTAGGTAGTTCAAGAGGGTTAGAGTCATCACGAATTTTTCTCCGTAAGCGTAGCAAATCAATTTTCGCGTCTTCGTTTTCATCTTCATAAAACAAATCTACACTAATATCCATTTTAAATAATTTTCACAGCAAAACACAATTGTATATTTCCTTAATTTTTACTTAATCGACCGCTTTTCTGTCATAAGTGATATTTTAAGCTGGTAACGCCATAACAATTTCAACCGAAAACAGTGGTGTACCACAATACCAAAATAGAGTTTGGTCTTGTTGAAGTCGGGTCGACTCTAAGACGACCAAACTGGGTTGAGTGGTGAACGGCAATAGGGGCAGTAGTTTACATGCCAAATGTATACACAGCAGTGTAGCAACATGAAAAATATTCATTTTGAAATAAAACACGGCGAGTTTAATTGAGCAAGTACATGATATTATATTTGACAGGTTCAGAAGAATAAAGTAAAGTGAAGAGAGAAAAAATTATATGTGCATGTTATATAT
This sequence comes from Megamerina dolium, assembly GCA_963854835.1. Classification (NCBI taxonomy): domain Eukaryota; kingdom Metazoa; phylum Arthropoda; class Insecta; order Diptera; family Megamerinidae; genus Megamerina; species Megamerina dolium. Next base: position 47,937,113 of record OY978526.1, on the reverse strand, counting down.
GAGTATATACATATATGAAATTGAACAGTTAGAAATTGAGTTGAAATAGCTGAATACAATAGCGAATTATGCTGCAACTAGCCACCAACGTAGCGTACGTACGTACCGTTCGTACGTAAGATCAAAAATTTGTCAAAAGTTATGCCCGTAGCAGCGACGGAGAAATCGACTGTTCTTTCTTATATACATACATAACAATGTTGCCATGTAACACTGTGCGTGCATGTTTTTAATCACACTTACCATTTTCATGATCAAATTTCATAATATATACAGTGGCTCACAGCTTATTTCGTACAGTGTATATATTTTTATGTACATGGCTGTAACATCGAAACTAAAAAACTTATCGATAAGTTTTGAATGTAGATGTCTGTGTATGTGTTTAGTAAACCTAATAAGAAAACGGGGAACCCCAAAAATTTTTCTTTTTGTTATGCAAGAGAGAAAAACTATTGATCAGCTGATTTTCAGCTCACATCTTATTTCGTACACAAACTTCAATGTAAGTAAGTTTCATTCTGCCGCGCAGTTACAAAGTTTTTTTGAATTGTATGAGTTTTTGGACCTTTTTAACTATTATAACAATTTTTATTATTATTATTTTAAATAGTTAAAGTGCTGTAAATTAAACATTTAGCTTAATGGGTCATCGTACAACGATGGAACAGCGTAAACTGGTAATTAACCATTTTAGGAAAGGTCAGAGTGTGCGAAAAATTGCTGAAATGACAAATTTAAGTGCCTCAACTGTCCAATACATCATTCAACGCTTCGTTCGCGAAAATCGGTTGGAGAACAAGGGCAGAGAAGCACCTAATAAGATTTTCAACGCATCAGACGAGCGTTATATTGTACGAAAAATTAAGAAAAATCCAAAGTTATCCGCTCCGAAGTTGGCTGCAGAGGTTCAGCGTGAAATAGGAAAATCATCCAGTGCTGAAACTGTCCGACGTGTGCTGCGCAATCATGACTTGAACGGTCGAGTAGCCCGAAAGAAACCATCCATTTCGAAAATGAATATACAACGCCGACTTGACTTCGCCAAAGAGCATATTATTAATACTCCTGCGTTCTGGAATACCGTTATTTTCGCGGATGAGTCTAAGTTTAATATTTTTGGCTCGGACGGAATGTCATATGTTTGGCGTAAAGCTAATACCGAGCTAAACAAGGAGAACCTTAAGCCCACAGTGAAGCATTGTGGCGGTAGCGTGATGGTTTGGGCCTGTATGTCAGCAGCCGGAGTAGGTGAATTGGTTTTTATTGAGGGAACAATGGACAAAATGAAGTACCTCGAGATTCTGAAAAACAATTTACTTCAAAGTGCAGACAAACTGGGTTTGCGGGAAGAATTTCGGTATTACCAAGATAATGACCCAAAACATAAATCTGGGATTGTGCAATCTTGGCTTATTTGAACTGCTCACACTTGATGTCTCCACCACCACAGTCACCTAACATGAATGTGATTGAAAATCTTTAGTCTATTTTGGACAATAAAATAAGAACACACAAGATTTCTAATAAGCAAGACCTAAAGAAGGTACTGATGGAGGAATGGAAAAAAATCACACCAGACATCACTCAAAAATTGGTGGATTCAATGCCAAGTAGACTCCAGGCTGTCATTAACGCTAAGGGATGTCATACTAAATATTAAAATCAACTTACTTTGTTTTTAGTTTGAACTTAAAGAGACTGTACGAAATAAGCTGTGACATGAATTTTCCTATTTTTTTCTTATTTTATTTTTTTATAGTGTCAAACACTAAAATTTTGAAAAAGTAAATTTTGGAAAATAAAAAACAAACCTTCCTTTCTAAAATGGCATTTATATTTTGTTCAAATTTTTGCTATATTAGGAATTACGACTGCAGCAATTTTTAAACTGTCACTGTACGAAATAAGCTGGGAGCCACTGTATGTTATAAACTAAAAAAAAAATTAATATACGTGAAGTATATTTTAATAAATAACTAAACACGATAATAGTTTTGATTAATTAAAAAAAAAACTAAACTTTTTTAGTTAAGTTTTTATTCATTTATAAAAGTCTAAGCTGGTAACCCTGTAAACATATAGAGCGATCAGCTGACACGTTTTTACGAAAAAAATCAAATTGCTGTTGATTCTCTCCGCTACGAGCAACGTCTACGTCACCGTCATATGTTGGTTAGTTTTCGTTAACACGGCATTCCCATAAGATAGGTCGTGTCAGCTGACACGTTCTACGTTTTTACGTCGGTGGCTAGTTGCAGCATTACAATATGCCACGTATTAAAACGAATATTACACAGTTATGTATACAAAATAGTGTTGCTGTTAAACAATGTTGCTTTTAACAATTCATGAATTAATGAAATTCAAGTTGCATGTAAATTATATCGAATATTTACATTTATATTCAATTATTTACTATTATCTATCATTTATTCATTAAATTATATTTATTATTTAGATATTATCTATATATTTAGTTTAATTATTTAGAAAACATATTTTATTTTAATTATAAAATATTAGAATTGAAATTGTAAAGAAAAATGTTATCTATTGTAATATCATTATCTGAAAATAAATATGAGTTATCAATACCGACTACGCAATCAATTCTCATTCTCAATTCTCATATGTACAGGGTGTTTTTTTTTCGAGGTATAGAACTTTAAATTGCAATAAAACAACGATGGATTATTCGATTGACATGAATTTTATTTATTCGAAAGATAATCTTGTGGCATTACATTTTAAATATGATTTCTGGAATATGACCGCCACGGCTGGCTCGGATGTAGTCCAATCTGGACGTCCAATTTTCGATGACTTTTTCCAACATTTGTGGCCGTATATCGGCAATAACACGGCGAATGTTGTCTTCCAAATGGTCAAGCGTTTGTGGCTTATCCGCATAGACCAATGACTTTACATAGCCCCACAGAAAGTAGTCTAGCGGTGTTAAATCACAAGATCTTGGAGGCCAATTCACAGGTCCAAAACGTGAAATTAGGCGGTCACCAAACGTGTCTTTCAATAAATCGATTGAGGCATGAGCTGTGTGACATGTTGCGCCGTCTTGTTGGAACCACAGCTCCTGGACATCATGGTTGTTCAATTCAGGAATGAAAAAGTTAGTAATCATGGCTCTATACCGATCACCATTGACTGTAACGTTCTGGCCATCATCGTTTTTGAAGAAGTACGGACCAATGATTCCACCAGCCCATAAAGTGCACCAAACAGTCAGTTTTTCTGGATGTAACGGTGTTTCGACATACATTTGAGGATTAGCTTCACTCCAAATGCGGCAGTTTTGTTTGTTGACGTAGCCATTCAACCAGAAGTGCGCTTCATCGCTAAACAAAATTCGCTTATGAAAATCGGGAACAACGACAATTATTTTCGAAATAAAATTGCACTATTTGCAAGCGTTGTTCAGGCGTGAGTCTATTCATGATGAATTGCCAAACCAAACTGAGAATAAATCACTTGACAGCTGTTAAATCGGTCGCCATCTTGAACAGTAATGCCAACTTGAAGTTCTATACCTCGAAAAAAAACACCCTGTACATTCGTACATATAAGCCTTTAAACAATCAATGTAATTTCTCTCAATTTCGTTTTTTCTATTTGCCTATATAAAGAGAATATGTAGGCATTTGAAGAAAAATACTATAGGGCTGTTCAGAATCTTGTGCATTTAAGATTGCAAATTCGTGCAATTGTAAATATTTATAATCAATTGTGAAATGAAATTATGTGCAACGAAGGTATGAAATATTCTCTTCATAATTTCAGTAAATAACCATTTTTCATTAAATTAGAATTTGATGAGGATGCATTTTTTATTTATTTATTATTCTTTATTCTTTCATTCTTCATTTATTCTTTTTTTGATTTGTTCGCCTTCCATTTTCAGTTTTTTTTATTTTGTTACTGATCAGCTGTTAGTTTGCAATTCAGTGTTGCATACATAACCTACGGGTTTTTGGTGTTGCGTCGTTGCAAGAGTGTAGTAAATGCACGACTGTATATTTTGTTAGTGTAAAGCAAAAATTTACTACACCATTTTGCAATTGCAATGATGCAAGACCATTTGCACAAGATTCTGAACAGCCCTTATAATTCATTCATAATATACGCAATCGGCAATATAGCGATTGAATTTTTTGACATTTTTTCAAGATTTTTTCAATATCTCTCTCGTTTCTTGAAGGAAGAGAAAGACTCATCAAATTTCTGATTTTCAATTGTGCCTTCCATATACAAAACAAATTCGCACATGCGTAATAAGGGAAGTCGCATTTGTATGGCGAAAAAATTGTGACAAATCGAATAGTAAAAACTGAAACTACCACCGATTCTAGGTATATTTTCACAACATACCATGGGTTTAAAATTAATAATTACTCTACGTATTTGTAGAATAACTACGTCTATCCATTCAAAAATAATGTTTTAAAATGTTTTGTATGGAAAGAAATATTTATTTGTTGAACTGCGTGAGGTCGAAATTCATTTTGGCTATAGAGAAAAAATTCAATCGCAAGTGCTATGTTGCCGATTGCGTGTATTTATGAATGAAAAATATAGTATTTTGATGTTGGCAATACATGTTGATACACTTCTGTGTATACATTTTGCATCTAAGCTACATACATATCAGAGGCAAACGTAGATTACATTTTCTATTGGCAATCGCAAAACAATGTGAGAGCATGCATCAAGAGCAGATTCGGTTTTGAGCATTTTTAGTATTGAATGAAATCTAGCATATAGCTACATATTAGAGGGATACATAGATCACATTTTCTATTGGCCCTTGCAATATTAAAGAGCAACAATCAGTTTGAATGCACATCATTCATATTGAAAACACACACTCATATGAAGCGTTGAGCACATTATAATCTGAATGTTTTCAGTGGGGAGTAATATCTATTTGTATACTGAGCTCGACCACTGATAAAAATTTTCAAAATGGTATGGCCTGGAAGATAATTCTTCTCATCCTTATAAGTTCTCTGTTCCATCGCTTCATTCTTTCCTTAACTTTATTTTATCCCCTCTTTTTCATACATTCAAATAAAATATTAAAACATTAAAATTGTTCTTAAGTTTTCTTGTGTTCCAAAAGGCCTTTACCGTAACTCACGCGATGAATTTCAACAGCAAATAATATTCCAAAAAATGTATTGTAGTTATTATATCGCTTTTAAATGTACATCTAGTTTTTTTTTAGCCGCAGACGATCTTTTAATTAAGTTTTTTTTTGGAGGTGCTGTTAGTAGTTAAAAATAAAATTACTTTCTGTAACTTTCGTGTCATAAAAATGTACCGAAAAACAAAATAAAAAATTTAGAGTTATTTTAGAAGTGTTTATTTGAAACCATTGGACAAATATTAATCACTCCCTTTAACTTGTATATGCCTTTAGTTTTAAAGTTTTTCAAACGTAAATTATCTGCATTACGAAAAAACATTTGCGCGTGTAACAGCGTACACGTGATAGAAGCAAAACTTCTTAAAAAACCGAAATAAGCTATTTACACCATATGTATGAATTCACGTAGCAAATATTTCGTAAGCGGTTTAAGGATACTCAAACCTGAATAGTTTGTGTAAAGTTTCAGATCACCCACTTAAATTTATATATATTGGTCCTGTTTTAGATACAAAAACATTTGCATGAAATACATTTTTTCTGAGCGAGGGAGGGGAGGACAGAGGGTTTTTGTTTCACGTATATGAGACACGCTTTGTCCTTATCATCAGTAATCAGTGTTCGGATATATATATATATATATCCAAATATATATATATATATATATATATAAAGGGTTATCCATTTTGCGGTTTCAAAAGTAAATGTAAATAAAACACATATAAAATATTTTTTATCATGATATTTCTTTTTTATTATAAAGTTTGAACGTTGACATTATGTGTGAAATACTACATAATTTAAATGACCACCACGCGAATTGTTGCAAGCATCTATTCGTTTGAGGTAATTTTCGACCACTTTTTGACACATATTGGGCGGTATCTCAGCCATAACGTGACGAATGTTGGTTTTTAGGTGCTCAAGAGTTAAAGGTTTATCTGCATAAACACGGTCTTTCGCGTAGCCCCATAAAAAAAAGTCAAGCGGTGTCAAATCGCATGATCTTGGTGGCCACTTGATATCGCCACGACGAGAAATTACGCGGCCAGAAAATTTCTCTTGCAATAAAGCCATATTCGCTCGAGTTGTGTGGCATAAGGCACCGTCTTGTTGAAACCACATATTCTCTAAGTCGTATTCTTCAATAGCAGGCAAAAAAAGTCGGTTATCATATCACCATAACGCTCCCAATTGACGGTGACAGTCGTTCCATCGTCGTTTTCGAAGAAGTAAGGTCCAATCACAAACAGCGCACCAAGCAGTGACTTTTTGTGGATGTAGTGGCCTCTCTTCAATTACTTAGGGATTCTCAGAACCCCAAATACGACAATTTTGTTTGTTAACATACCCACCGAGTGAGAAATGTGCTACGTCGCTGAAGAAAAATTTGTTCGAAAAATCGCCGTCCACCGCCTGTTGTTCAAGCACCCATTCGACGTATCTACGACGTTGTGAATGGTCAGCTGGCTTCAGTTGTTGCGTGAGCTGGATTTTATATGGATGTAGGTGTAGATCCAAATGTAAAATACGCCATAATGTGCCGTAAGACAGTCCTAATTCCTGAGAACGACGAGGAATCGACTATTTCCGATATGTGGCTGTGGCAGAATCACCATTTTTGTAGTAGGTTTTTATAATTTTAATGCTTTGTCCGATAGTTAAGCGATCCATTTTCGCAAATGTCAGACTTTGAACTGAAAAAGAAAGAAATTGTTTTAACAACTCAGTTTGACAGATGTCGACTTCTAGCCCTATACTTTTGAAACCGCGAAATGGATAACCCTTTATATATATATATATATATATTAGGGTGGGTCAAATTTTTTCGACCCAAAGGCTCATCGTGATTCTTATTCTATGGGTCATTCTAAGCAAATTTGCCAAAGAAACCATAGCTCTAAAATGAATTTCGAGCCCCCGAATTTTTCAAAATAGGTATTTTTTCTAGAAATATTCGAGAATAGAGGCAAAAAAATGCTATTTCCTTTAGCCAAATGTGTATGTGGGGGTTTTTTGGGTCGCGGAATCCATTTTTGACATTAATTTTTATTTTTGAGTGCCGCCAGAGGGCGCTTTCGTACATTTTTTTTGGAAAAATATACGATACTGTTGTGGAAATAGACGAATTTTTGACTTTGTATTGAATATATTCAAAATACATACTCGAATTATAAATTGTTAAATCATATTCCATACATTTTGTTCCTTTTTCCAGCTTTTCTAAAAATAAAATCGATAGATTTCAAGCTAAGACCTAAATCACATTTTTACCAGCTTTTGAAGGAAGAAAACCTCAAAATCTAGCTGGAAAATCTTAATATTTATAAATTAATTAATTAATATTTAATTTTAAACATGGATCTATTGCCGTCAACATCACAAGCCGCACCAACATCAATAAGTACCGAAAGTAGTTTGAAACATATGCCTTCTCACGATGTTCCTGCTTTTGGTATGTCTTCTGATTTGACTGGTCTGAATCTGCCAACTAAACAGGATATTTTAAGATGCTATTTTTTCTTGGCCGAACGTGCTAAAATGCAAAGTGAAATGTTTTCATATAAAACATTTACTCCTCAAGTGACAGACAAATTGATTGGAATTTGGAGCAAACTAAATAAAGAAATTATATGCAAACGAAATATTGTTAGAAAATTGAATACCTTGCTTGACAAATACTACACTGCAGATAAATGCAAAGCAAAAGGCTCCAGTCTCACATCTTTCTTACGATCCATAAAAGAATTTTTTTACATTGGGAAATGTAAATGTGACTTGAAAGCTGCTCTATGCTCATGTGGAATGATTCCAGAAGAGTTGAAAGAGTTTATGATGGATCAACATAATGACAGAAGATCTACGATACCGGAATACCAGACAGAAATTGAAGAGCAAGCACCTACATCTACAATAATAGAAACAATTGAAGAGAGCCAGGGTCTAACATACGTGCCAGAAGAAGACCAGGAAAGTGATTATGAGCATAGTACACATTTAGTAGAAGCACAAAATGCATCTCAAACGAAACGAGGACCATATACACCCAGATACGATGCTTTCAAGTTTGCTATGATGTGTGACAGATTTGGTGTGTCAGATAGAATAGCATCAGCATTGGCAACATCTCTTATGGAAGACATTGGCGTCAAAGATGGTCATGGCAATCTTGTCATTATGGACAAGTCTAAAGTTCGTAGAGAAAAAGTTAAATGTAGACAAAAAGTGCTTCATAATCGGTATGATGCTTCCAATTTAATTGCATTTTCATTCGACGGCAGAAAAAATGATTCTTTAACGATGGAAAAAATCGATAACAAATTGCATCCAAGGATGGTGAAAGAACCTCACCTAGTTGTTTTAAAGGAACCACATTCCCAATTATTAGGCTACATAAAAGTAGAAAATGAAGATTCTGAACACAAAGTCATCAAATTGAACGAATTTTTCATCAACAAAGCAATGTCTCTAGATTCTTTGATTGGCATATGCTGTGATGGTGAGCGAGCAAATACTGGCATAAGAAATGGAATTTTGCGACGATTCGAAATGCAGTTAAACAGACCACTGCATTGGTTTGTGTGCCTTCTCCACTTTAACGAGCTTCCGTTACGGCATTTGGCGGATTTGGCCAACATTAAACCAGGGCCAGTAGATTATTACGGTTATAAGTGACAACCAACAAGCCATCTACAAATTTAAAAATTCTGGCAAACTATATAATTAAAGTATATACGCCAATGTACTTCAATATTAAATATTACAACTCTGTCGTTCACGGTAGTGTATTATTTTATAAATTCATACGTTGGACTCAATATTTGGATTCGAATTTAAGCCAAATTGTAAATAATGTTGTTAAAGAAAACTCGTATTATGCTCACTCAGAAAACATTTTATTGGCAATGTTGTTCCACGATGAAAAAAAATACGCGACTTAGCTCTAAAAAAAATTTTACACTACCGTAACCATGTGGAAGATCCGATGCTACTGAGAGTTTATAAAAAGCCTATCATAAACTTCAATTGCACAGATTTTACGAATATGATTGATATGAATGATAATTCAATCTTATTCGAACCACCATTCACTCGAAATATTCCTTATGAATATCTACAACAATATTTAGAAGACATTGATCCACCGCTGCCTGATCCGAAAATTCCAGTACACATACAAGGAACGGAAAGACATGTTCAATTGCTGGCTAGTGTATCCAAAAGAGTTTTAGAACATAATCGAGAAGGAGTTATGGCGGTGACATTAGAAAGTCGTGAAAAATTCGCTAGACTTGACAGCAAGAAAGACTTTCAAAAATAACTCCTTCGCGTTTATTTCCTAAAACTCTTCGTTTTGTTTCTTAATTACTGAATTCAATTAATTTTTTTTATTAATTATATTTTATATGCTTTTATTATTTGTTATGTTGAATTTTAGAAGAAAAAAATAAAGTAAATTATGCTTTGTTTACTCTTTGTCTTAAATTCGATATAGGTCGTGAATGAATAAAATAGATCTCAAAAATGGATTCCTCGATCCAAAAACCCCCACATACACATTTGGCTAGAGAAAATAGCATTTTTTTTACATCTATTCTTGAGTATTTGGGGAAAAAACCTATTTTGAAAAAGCCGGAAGCTCGAAAATCATTTTAGAGCTATGGTTTCTTTGGAAAAGTATCTTCAAATGACCCGTAGAACAAGAATCTCGATGAGCCCCTTAACATTTTTTCGGCCCCCTACAATTTTACCCACCCTAATATATATATATATATATATATATATATATATATATATATATATAAATATATATATATATATATATATATATATATATATATATATATATATATATATATATATATATATATATATATATATATATATTTCATTTTTGATTCCATGATCTATGTACTAATCACATTTTAATAAAACAAATATGTGAAAGTAGTAAAATATTTGAGCCACCAAAAGAATTTTAAAATTATTGACTGGCATTTGTTCCCATAACTTTAACTTGCAATATATAGATTAGTACATATAAATATGTGACCTCTGTATTTTAACCCTTTCGCTACTGCGGGGACACTGGTGTCCCGTGGAATGTTCGCTTGACGCTGCAACTCGTTATTTGCATTGTAAGTTCAACCAAAATGTACCAATCAGTAGCCATGAACAATATTTGAAATTTACCGTTATCGGTGACGCACGTGGTTTCTTTCGTTGTTTGTTTTTAGCAGTTGTTCTTGAGAAGTGAGTTCGATCTGGCCAATTTTACGCATTATTTATAGAAAAAAACGCGTTTATTTCAAAGCAGTGTTGTTTTTCCTAAAGAAAAATACTTTACTGAAAGCGGTAAGTAAATAAATTTTGTTTTATAAGTGCTTTATAAAAGAATTAAAAGAAAAAACAAATCTGGGACGTATGTGTCCCAATAGGGTTTCATAGAGGGACACATATGTCCCAGCAGTACGTTGTGGCACACAGTATGTTTTCCTTTTGCTGTGTTGTAGGACGCAAAAAAATGACTAAACTAAATTCCGAAGAAATAACTGCTGTCCTTCATGAAGATGAAGATGAGACCAGTGCTTCAGAAAATGATTTTAGTGAAGGAAGTGAAGATAATTATCAACCTCCGCCTTCCGAAACTTCCAGTGATGATTCTCATAGTGACGCAGAAGGCAGTCAATTTAGCGAAAAATCTTCTGTCTGTCTTGATGATGATCACCCTACTCCCGGTGAAGCAGTAATTGAGGGACCTCCTCCAGCCACAGTTGTTTGGAGGACACCGGATAATTCATTTATTCCCAGAAAATCGGTTACAAATCAGCGCCAATGCAAAATTTCTGAACATATTTCACGTCGCTCTACGCCCTACGAAATTTTTCGGAAATTATTTCCAAGAAGCATGTCAATGTACATCGCTCAGTGCACCAACGAAAGGCTCAAGAACATACCTGCAGCGGGGCAGAACAGAAAAAAGTTCTTCAAACAGACTCAGGCGAAATTGATGTAATACTTGGATGCATGTTTATTATGTCGTACAACCATGTGCCATCGCTGAAACACTATTGGTCAAATCATGCTTCATTGAGCAACCAATCTATTAAATCAGCTATATCACGCGATCGTTTTGAGCAGATAATGTCTAAGTTATATTTTGCTCCTGTAGACAAGCCTGCAGATGCAGGAAAAACATATTACATAGACGACTTCATTAACTGCTTGAAAAAAACTTTCAAAACCTGCCGCGAAGATAGCAGCTTCCAAAGCATCGATGAGCAAATGACGAAATTCAAAGGACGTTCCTCGCTCAAACAATATATGCCTTTAAAACCAATAAAACGGGGCATCAAAATGTGGCTTCGTTGCGATTCTTTGACTGGGTACACCTATGACATGAACATTTACAGTGGAAAAGAAGGACCTGGACTTGAAGGAACACTCGGAGAACGAGTTGTGAATGATCTCGCAGCTACGATTTCAAACCCTGACGTGACACTTTGCTTTGATCGCTTTTTTACATCAGTTCATCTCCTTGACAATATACAATATCCAGCTTTGGGAACATGCATGTCTAATCGCAAGAATGTCCCGAAAATTCCAGAAAAATTGCAACGAGGCGAAGCCATTTTCAAAGTTAATTCTGCAGGTAATATATTACATTATATACTTCTTTTCTTTATTTTGATATTTGTAACTTCCTTGATACCAGGTACCATCGCCGTGAAGTGGCAGGACGTCAAGGAAGTTATGATGCTCAGTAGCTGCCACACATCTAAAATGACCTCTGTTAATCGCAAAATGAAAGATGGCACTGAGGAAGAAATTCCGTGTCCTGAGATCGTAAAGACTTATCGCGCTATAATGGGTGGTGTCGACTTAGCAGACCAAATGTCGGGATTATATGATATAAACAGAAAGTCAAACAAATGGTGGAAAAAAGTTTTTTACCGTGGTATGATGATGGCTGCAGTGTATGCCTGGATTATACATTCGGAGCTGAATAGAGAGAAAAAGCCTTTTTTGACAGTCCTTGTTGAAATTGCTGAGGCGCTTATTGAGCAAGGTAAGGAATCAACTGCAAACAAACGATCTCGTCGGCTTGGAAGATCTTCGAATATGTACAAAGCAATGAGAAACGTTGGAGAGCATTTGCCCATAGAGGGGTCTACAAGACGCCGATGCACAGCATGCGCCCAGCGAAAAGTTGAAAAAAGAACAAAAATTGTTTGCCAAGCCTGCAAATTGCCATTTTGTATGAATTGTTTCGCTTCAGCACATTCATAAGTTGAATAAAATAATAAAATAAATATTAAAAACAAAAGGTTTTTCCTGTAGTTTGAACCCTGCTGGGATGAATATGTCCCACCATAAAATACCATTGGGACTAATATGTCCCACCCCAAAACACCCTTTCCACATAAGATACGTGCTTCGTTTGATTTTTACGCTTCTAAAGTCCCATTGGGTTTCCAAAATGTCGAAAATATGTTGTGCAAGCGCCTTACAAAAGTCGGAGCGAAAGGGTTAAATGCTGCTATAAATTTATATTTAAAGTTAACTATGTAAGTACATAAATATGTTCCCAAAAGTTTATCATTTAATGTAAATCATCAAATCATCAATCAAAAGTTTATCATTTAATGTAAATTTGTGATTTAATTTTGATAAACGATTTTTTAAATGTATTAACATGTGTAACAATGAAACGTGAAATTAATATTTTTGTTTATACATTAGTAATAAATGTGAAACATTATACTTTTTAATGAATAATAAAAAGCGACTTCATAAATATCATCTTTTACTTCACTAAAATCTACCACTAAAATTTAGAATCTACCACAATTTCATATACCTCTAAAAATTTGTTTACAGCCCAAACTCTGTTCGTAATGTCAAACATTAGGTCAAACATCACTATGATTTTAGTGACCAAACAACCGCCAAAGAAGCTATAACTTATGCAGAAAGCAAGTTCTGGAAAAGGCAATGACGGAAGAAATGGATTCACATAAAAAGATTTCGATAAAAGCGAGTATTTAAAACGAAAACCTACTCTAACGCCGATATAATAAGGTATAAAGAAAAATTGGTTGTACAGGATTGCAGTCAACAGAAGAGCATCGATTATAATGAAATGTTCGCGCCAGTTGCACGCAAAATACGTTTTGAAGATTTACCAGATTTATATAGTAGCAGCTTGAGGCAATCCAGTAGAGCCTGGCACCTTAAGCTGAATAGCGTACTTGTCAGTTTTGGTTTAAAACGTTGTAATACTTATCCGTACATCTATTACCTTGTAACTGTATACGACAGATTTACCATTTTGAGTGATAACAAGCTATTGCATATTTGAAAGCATGGTTTGTAAAAGCATTTTAGGATGACAGGTCTTGGTGGGGCTTCCACCGTTTTGGGTATACGACTTACTAGGGACGATGCAACTTGTCTACTAATTATACAGGGAAAAGCAATACATGAAGAGTACCTAAAGGCAGGCAATTGATTGTTTGTCGTATGCAGCTCAAGTTTAATCCTAGTAATTGTGGACGGCATTACAAAGTTGCAAAGACAAGGGTCTTTGCTAACATAATAGTACTTCTGAACTCGTTGGCTACTGCGATGCAGATTGGGCCAGTGATATCAACGAAATGCGATCAATCTCTGGCTATATTTTAACACTTCAAGATGGTGAGATTTCATGGCCCACGATGAGGCAACGCGCCTTCGCACTTTCTTTAACTGCGGCAGAATACATGTCTATTGTACCAGCAGTTTAAAAACTAGTATGATGGAACAATTTTGTGGAAGAACGATACACTCGTAATAACGATAAAACGATATCAAAAAAATTTGAGTGTGTCACTTTAGGACTGAAGACTTGTTAAATGCCAAATGCGTATTGTTAAGTGACACAAGATTAAAAATTCATTGGTACCATAAGAGACAACATAAACTGCAATGGTGCCAGAACTTCAAAAATAAAAAAAGCGAGATCGGCAAAATTAAAAAGGTAAAAAAAGGGCCAGACATCATTTCATAAATAGCTCATGTATTATTTATAACCAATATTCATTAGGATTTAACAATTCTCAAAAAGCTTTTTCTACGTATGCATAACCTATGTAGAGAGTCCTATAAAGAAGATCAGAAAAAAATCAGGTCAACAAATTATGTTTAGGGTTGCCGCCTAGGGACATTCTATTTCGGTTTCAAATATATATTTTATTGGCCATTTATATGACTCTTGACGTATTATTTTGGTAAAACAATGCATAATTTTCGTAAATACATTTTCAACAAGTCATAAAAAATCAAAATCGGTTAATATTTATTATGTTTTTAAGTAGAATATATATATTTTTTGTATTTAGAGTATAGCAAAAAAAATTCACTAGATACATTTTTTCCGATCCGGTCCCTAAAAGAAGACAAGCTAACGCTTCTTTCGGATCCAAAAATGTCAAAATCGGTTGATAAAGAAATAGCTTCAAAAATGGAAAAACTATGAAAAGTGTGCATTAATTTTTTTTGAGACCTAATAAATTTAGTTTATAAAAATTTCTAAATTAAGCATAAGTGGAGTACAAGCGTTTTCTTGTCGAGCTGCGATTTTTTAATTGTTGATATCTTCCTGGACTATGGACTCATTCTCAAAAAATTTATTGTACTTTAAGGTATCACGTTCAATATGAATACTTTTGCCAATTTTGAAATTGAAGTCTATTGGTTCCAAATCAGAAAATATTTCAAATGCTGTATCTGACTCTAACGGCACTGGTTCTTCTTTTGAATTTGAAGATATTTCTTCAGATTGTCTGCTTGCATACCCTTATTCACCGACCGAAAAAATATGTTTCTTCACGTATTGCTCTGATAATTTCAACCTTTTCTTTCTCTCGGGTTTATTTGTGAAATTTCAACAATTTTGAGTAGTTAAACGTTGTAAAAATGCGTCACATTCTGCAGTGTTATTCGATTTGTTCAGTCTGAAAACATAAAAAATAAAGAAATAATAACAATTAGTAAAAGAATTAAAATTAACCGCTAAGGTAATTGACGTTTTACGTACACTAATATGCATAACTTTAAATTTATTTATTTTTGTTAGAATAGGCGTACAATAAAATTTTTTATTTTCATATTTTAGAAATATTGGGTGTTCGAAAAAGTTCGCTTACACACACACTTTTTGCTTATATTTGAAACGAGTTTTATTGAACCAAATATGTATCGTTTTGATCGATAACCCTTGCCATTTTTGGAATAAAACCATTATTCCATCTGTGTAGAACTTCGGGATTTTCTGAGCGAAAAACTAATTAAGTGCGTATTGAAGGCCTCAACGGAATTTAAATTTAAACCATTAATAGATCGAAACAAAGGATAATCTGAAGTTGCAAGATCCGGGCTATATGGTAGGTGCATCAAAACTTCCCAGCCAATCTCTCAATTTCTGCCAGGTCATCAAAGATGTGTGTGGTCTGGCGTTGTCATGATGGAACACAACACTTTTTCTATTGCTCAATTCTGGACATACTTACTTCAATATCGTTAATTGTTGATAGTAGAGATCAGAATCAATCTTT
Organism: Megamerina dolium; assembly: GCA_963854835.1. NCBI lineage: Eukaryota > Metazoa > Arthropoda > Insecta > Diptera > Megamerinidae > Megamerina > Megamerina dolium. Next base: position 47,921,354 of record OY978526.1, on the reverse strand, counting down.
TGACTAGGTTGTAGAAACGCATAATGGACAATATGAACACAATGAAACAGACACATAGCATTACCTTTTTTGGTGTCAATCCTGACTTTGCCACCGTTTGTGAAGCTTCACGTAGCTTCGTCCATGATCTTTTTCGCACTTTATTGTCGTACGTGGTTCGATTTCGTTCCGTTCTAGTAGTGAATCGCATATGGAAATTCGGTCCATTAAAATTTTTACTATTAATTCATGTGGCACCCAAACGTCGAGCCTTTTTGTGTATTCAGCTTTCTTCAAATGGTTGATAACTGTTTGGTGATGAATGCCTAGTTCGTTAGCAACGTCCACGCTGCTTATGTGCCGGTCTTGCTCAATGTTTTCCATGATTTCATCAATTTTTTCAGTAGTTAGTCGACCAGAGGGAGGTTCATCTTTAAAATCAGAATGATCAGATCGAAAACGAGCAAACCATTGCGATGCTGTTTTATTTAGCTAAAGCATCGTTCCGTAAATTTCAGAACAGCAAAATATGACGATATATGACGAAATATGCTTCAAATAAATATGCATTTTTTATTAAAAAACCGATCTTTTAAAGTTATACACCCAATAAATATTTTACCTGAACTGCTGTGTGTGTCAGTCATTTTGGCTATAATTTGCACTCTGAAAATTTGGTTGCCTGCTGCTTTATCAAAAAGATGTTGCAAACGCTTAAAACGTAATCAATGTTAGAAGTAATGCTTGTTTTGCCTAAAAAAAGTTTGAAAGTTTGAAAAACGTAATTGGCTATTAAAATAATTGTTTTCAGAAGTGATTTGAATTGACTAAAGTCGGGAGTTTCGAGACTTAAAAAAGTCGGGATCCCGGGATTGGCATCCCTAGTACGAACGCAAGTGAAATTTTGGTTTCTTTTTGGTTTTTGGTTTAGCAATGAATTATGAATGACAAATTTTCTATTAAAAACTCGACATGCAACGAGGCATACATATGAGAGGTGCTTGAAAAAAACTTTCTTCTATAAACTGTTCTAACGTGAAAGTGAATACTATGCCTTCCAAAAGGGCCCATTTCATATAGAAATAAATTCAAGAAATTATGGAGATGGGATAGCTCTCTATTCTTTTGATATTGGTTTTTACTTCTTATATACATATGTATATAGAGATATATAAGTACATAATGTATTTATTTTCGTATGAACGTAGTAGATGATGAAAATAAATATTCTATAGGGATTAGAATCGTAATTAATATAATCCTATGTAGCTTAACACGCACACTTGACATAAAATCAATGAGCAAATAGAATTGATGTGGGTAAAAAGACATGATACATACTATGTAATGAAGATTTCAATATCCTCTCATAGACTCTCCCTGCATCTGCCACATAGAGTGATAATCACGTAGCGTAAACATTTTAATTAGGGTTCTTCAATCTTTGCTTGTATTCCCCTTACCTAATGATAATCACGTACTTATTTTATTGTTGAATACACCTAGTTTAAGAAATTTATTATTAAGGACAGCTTTCACGCGTTCATCCTATGATTTACAAAATACTTGTATGTGTAAATATTGTTGCCAAGTTTTCTAGATAAAAATGTTTAGATAATATTCATATGTTGCATCAATACAAAAATACAAAAATATCAATGCAAAATAAAGACACAACAGGTAACTGTTATTATAATATATTCATTTATATTGTTACATTTTTATTCTGTGAGCATTTAATTCTATTTGAATTAACCCTGTTCGATCACTGGATTCTGTTAATGATAATTGCAACACTTATTTTCTACAACTATATGCAGCAACAATTTATTTAATCAACTCTGTTTAAAATCAACTATTTACAATAACTCTTTTAAACTTGCAACTTTTGCCTCTAATACTGTATCGATGTTTGCCCAATCACGTTCAGGATTCGAATGATTTGCATTTGTCAACACTGGCTCTATTTATACTCTGTAGCAACACTCCAGAATCTTCCTTTATCGTAGTCGAGATTCATCTCTTTCTTTCTCGTTGGCGTGTTCTGGTTATCACCTTTTTCTTTCTGTTGACATTCGTTTCGATGCTGCCAATATTCGTGTCATTCACAATAGTGATGAGTAACCAACCATCGATAATCGTTATACTACCCTCCTCTTAACCTTGTCCATCCCGAACAAGTTTTTGTACTTCTCCCCGATATGGCGCAAGTCGCTCCAAGTGCTCTTCTTTAAACTTTGCTTTTTTATTCCAAGCACATTGAATACGATACGATATCTTTGCTATAATCTCATATGGTCCTTCCCAATGAGTCTGTAGCTTAGGGGAGAGGCTTTTATTTCGTTGTGGATTATGAAGCATTACAAGCTCTCCTTCATAGAACACTTTAGAATGTGCTTTCAAGTCATAACTGGCCTTCATCTTATGGCTTATCATCTGCGACCGCTCTTTGATGAACTAATGTACTTCATCCAATTGTACCCGCTTTGCGCTATTATAGTTATCTTCTGTTGATCTCGTTGGTGTTAAGGCTCCAAATTTTAAATCAGATGGCAGTCTTAACTCGTTTCCAAAAATTGCTATTGCCGGTGTAGTAGCCGTCGTATCATGTTGTGCTCATCGATATGCCATGAGGAACATTGGTATATGTACATCCCCGTCTCTTTGGTATTTATTTACGACTTTTCTCAAATATTCCTCCAAGATACGGTTAAATCGTTCTACCATGCCATCAGATTGTGGATGCAAAGGTGTTGTACGAGTTTTGTATATACCCAACATACGGCACATCTCTTGGAATACAACTGATTCGACATTTCCACCTTGGTCTGAGTGTAACATCGGTACACCAATACGAATAACCCATTGGTTGGCGAATACATCGGTAATGATTTGGAATGGGGTATACTTCAGGCCATTTACTGAAGTAATCGATAACCACAAGAACATACTTGTTCCCTGCGTTCCTTGTTGGAAATGGTCCAGCTATGTCCATAGCAATTCGCTCAAATGGAGCACCTACGGTATATTGGTGCATCTTACCTCGACTTAGTGGGACCTTTGGCCATTGCACATTACTTACACTTCCGATTCCTATCAGCGACATGGTCATGACCTCCAACCCAATAAAACCGTTTCTTTATTTTCTCGACGGTTTTGGTGATTCCCAAATGCCCTCCACTGGAGGCATTGTGATACTCAGCTATCGCTTCATTTATCCTTGCTTCGGGTACCACTAGAAGATCATTAGTGATTTTTCTATCTTCATTTTCCCATGCTCGGAATAAACATCCGTCTCGTAAGTGCAGGCTTTGCCACTGCGCCTAGTATGCCTTTGCTATTGGACTCTCATTAGCCATCTCTTCCCAATCTGGACGTATGCCCTGCTCCTTGTATTCCATAATCTTTACGAGATCTGGGTCGTTCCATTGATCTTCTTGACAGTACATTCGTGAGTCGTGGCTTCTTACCCGAGAACAATCTTTACTATCCATGTTTACTTCCTTTCGTAGTCCTGGTGAATTCGATCTTTGTTGTTTACGTCGTAGACGGTAATTACGCGCCATGTGTCCTCTTTGATCGATCCCATATGAAGCACTTACCGGCAAATTTATTTTTGCGTTGATTCCTTGTTCGTCCTTTAGGCTGCACTACTGACTTGAATGCCTGACACACTGCTTGAACCAGATCTGATGATTCTGTTTGTAGTTGGCGGACCCGTGGCATTGGTCGACACATCAAACTGGCGGCCTCGAACATCAAGGCACTATTGACTTTTTCGGCACATGTATTCCTTGGTGACATGACTAGGGCACGCTTTCTCTCTCCATCACGTATGCCGTCTATGAATGCCTCTATTTTTATTTCTTCGACGAACTCTTCCGAATTACCGGAGAAAGCTAGATGACAGATCCGTGACTTTTTAATTAATGGTTTCGGAAATATCATCTACCTGTTCTTTTAGTTCGGTAAGCTATTGGCAATTCTTCCGACAGTAACAACTTGCCATGAAAAAGCTTCTAAAAGAACTCTGTGACAAAGCTCAGAAAAAGTGATGTCACAAGTGTTCTGCCGTTCGGAACCGGTTAAAATAAGTAGGTTCCTTCTAATACTGCCCAAATTTAAGACGCACAACAGTAATGGAAGAGAAGCTCGGCAAATGAGCCCTTTGGGGCTTTAAGTGCCACATATTTATTTATTTGTTTGTTCTTTTAGTTCTGTAACTTTCTCATTAATAGCCCCAGATATTTCTTGAAGTTTGCTGTTAATTGATTTCTGGAATTCTCCCATAGCGTTTCTTGGCGAGATGCATTTTCTTGTAACTGTTGTTTCTGCTGTTGCATCATAGATTTCATGAATTCCATGAGTTAACCACTTGAATCTATCTTGCTCTCTTCCTCAGCGTGGACAACTGCATGTATATCGGCTTCCTCAAAGAACTCATGTTCTTCTACATTAATACCCTTAGCCTCCACGGTTTGCCTTAGCCTCACCAGCAGTTCTGCTTTTGTACCTGATGTCAATAGATTCATCTCTGACAACTTTTTCAGTTGGTCCACTTTTAGTTGGTCAATTTTCACCATCTTTACAGAATCCCACTTCTGACACCAATTGTTACGTTTTTATTTTGTGAGCGTTTAATTCTATTTGAATTAACCCTGTTCGATCACTGGATTCTGTTAATAATAATTGCAACACTTAGTTGTACAACTGTACACAGCAACAATTTATTTTATCAACTCTGTTTACAATCAACTATTTACAATAACTCTTTTAATGTACTTGCAAGTTTTGCCTCTGATACTGTATCGATGTTTGCGCAATCACGTTCGGGATTAGATTGATTTTCATTTGTCAACACTGGCTCTATTTATACTCTGTTGGCAACACTCCAGAATTTTCTTTATCGTAGTCGAGATTCATCTCTTTCTTTCTCGTTGGCGTGTTCTGGTTATCGCCTATTTCTTTTTTTGGCATTCGTTTCGATGCTGCCAATATTCGTGTCATTCACAATAGTGTCAGTCACAATAGTGATGAGTAACCAACCATCTATACTTGATACAATATGCACAACGATATAAAGCAATAGATCACATTCAATGGTTCATGGCAATAGATAGTGTGTGTGTGTGTTGTTTGAGAGAGAGAGAGAGCAACCAGCGAATAATATACTAATAATGATAATTAATTCGAGAGTATATTAGGCTAATACAATACAATACGTATGCACAATGATATAAAAGCGATAAAGTGTAGATGTACATATGTGAACACCTGTCACACATGCCTCACAATCAGACACAGACTGAAAATGTTAATGTTTTCATGTTATTACGTGCTCGCATCTACATGGGAGACACATTCAATACAGTGTTGCCAGGACTTCAAAAATAAAAAAGCTAGATCGGCCAAATAAAAACGCTAAATAAGCTAAATGGTTCAAAAAAAGGGTAAAGGACAGCCTTTTTATCATTACATTACATTAGTTACAAATATATGAGAAAATACTTTCATAAAACTTTCTTACTTACTTATGTGGCCATAACAACCGAATATCGATATAGGCCGAAAATAACATGCTTCGCCAGCCATCTCTGTTCTTCGCTAGCTGGCGCCAGTTAGAAATTCCAAGCGCCGTCAGGTTCTCCAGTACTTGGTCTTTCCACCGGATTTTTGGTCTTCCTCTTTTGCGTCATCCTCCAGCGGGTTCCGAATATAACACCTTCTTAGCTGGAGCGTGTTCTTCCATTCGCTCGACATGACCTAGCCAGCGCAGCCGCTGGATTTTGATGCGCTTTACTATGTCAATATCGGCATACAGCTCGTACAGCTCATGGTTGTACCTTATTCGGTACTCGCCACCAACGCAAATAGGTCCAAAGATCTTGCGTAGGACTTTTCTCTCGAAAACTCCAAGTATTCGCTCATCCGAGGTGGAAATTGTCCAGGCTTCAGCGCCATATGTTAGGACAGGCATGATGAGAGACTTGTAGAGTGTAGTTTTCGTTCTTCGAGAGAGGGCTCGACTTCTCAATTGCTTACTCAGCCCAAAGTAACACCTGAGTTATCCTACGCATGATCTCCAAGCTGACGTCATTACTGCTGATAATGCTGGTTCCAAGATAGACAAAGTCCCTTACTACTTCAAAAGCGTAGTTGTCAACAGTGACGTGCTGTCCAAGACGCCGGGACTCTTTGTTTGTTGACACTAGATACTTCGTCTTGCCCTCGTTCACCGTGAGACCCATCCGACGCGACTCTCTTTCCAACTCTGAGAATGCTGCACTGACTGCTCGCGTGTTCATGCCGATTATGTCAATATCGTCGGCATACGCTAACAGCATGACACTTTTGTTGAAGATAGTGCCATTATGTCGTAGATCAGCAGCTCGTATTATTTTCTCCATAATAAGATTGAAGAAGTCGCACGATAACGAATCACCTTGTCTGAAACCCCGTTCGGTATTAAACGGTGCGGAGAGGTCCTTCCCAATTTTCACTGCACAACGGGAGTTATGCAGTGTCATTCTACAAAGTCGAATGAGCTTTGCAGGAATACCGAACTCAGACATTGTTGCGTAGAGGTAATCCCTTACCGGACTGTCGAAAGCGGCTTTATAATCAACAAATAGGTGGTGTGTGTCGGTCTGTTTTTCTTGGGTCTTCTCCAGGATTTGGCGCAGTGTGAAAATCTGGTCGATGGTGGACTTACCAGGTCTGAAGCCACACTGATAAGGTCCAATCAGGTTGCTGAGCATAGGCTTCAACCTTTCACACAGTACGCTCGATAGAACCTTGTACGCGATGCTCAGGAGACTTATTCCACGGTAGTTGGCGCAAATTGTGGGGTCTCCTTTTTTATGTACAGGACAGAGAACACTGAGCCTCCAATCATCAGGCATGCTTTCATCCGACCATATTCTGCTTATGAGCTGGTGCATACGGGTGAGCAGTTCATCGCCTCCGGTCTTAAACAACTCGGCAGGCAGGCCATCAGCACCTGCAGTTTTGTTGTTCTTCAGCCTTAAAATGGCCGTTTCAACCTCGTCATAGTCGGGTGATGGAATATCAACACCATCATCTGTAATTGGGGTTATCGGGCATTCTCCTCCATTGGCGGAATTGTTCGTAGCATCGCCATTCAGTAACGTGGAGAAGTGTTCCCTCCATAGGCTCAGTACACTCTGGACATCCGTAACCAGATTTCCATTTCCATCACGACAAGAAGAGGCTCCGGGATTTAAACCTCCACTCAGGCGCTTGATCTTTTCAAAGAATTTTCGAGTCTCATTCTTGTCGGTACACATCTCTATTTCCTCACACTCGCGTCTTTCCAACTCCCTCTTCTTGCGCCTGAAAAGACGTCTCTCTGCACTCCTTTTCTCTCTATACCGCTCCTTAACAGCTCGCGTTACGCCTGCACGCAGGGTTTTTCTGTAGGCGGCGTCTTTCTCTGCGGTAGCGTCGCGACACTCCTGATCATACCACTCATTCCTCAGAGGCAGGTAGTAACCGATTACCTCCTCGGCAGCAGTAGTCATGGAGTGGGATATATGTGTCCACCGTGCACATGTATCATCAAGTGGGGGAGTGTTCTGCATAAGCAGATCCGATAGTCGAGTGGAAAATGCATCTGCTGTCTCTGGTGATCGCAGCTTACTGACTCGAGCTTTCTCTGTGTGGGACTTCTCTTGTTATTTGCGACACATAGGCGTGTGCGCACCTTAGCTGCAACAAGGTAGTGATCCGAGTCGATGTTGGCACCACGGATCGATTTCACGTCCATCACACTGGAAGCATGCCTTCCGTCAATCACCACATGATCAATTTGGTTTCTTGTACGTTGATCTGGAGACAGCCATGTCGCTTTGTGGATGTCGAGACGCTGGAATCTGGTACCACCAATTACCATGTTTCGTGCTGCGGCGAAGTCGCATAAAACTACTAATTAATATATACAATTACAAACATTAAATCAATCGCTTTCGTTTTAACAATTGGAAAACATGTGAGTTTAGAAGAGGACAACGGCAAACTATTTCAACATTCTACAAAAGCAGCCTATTGCCGAAAAATTCAAAATTATATTATAGTCCATAGTGGACTATATCTAACATGTAACATTTTCCTCTTCGTCAGATGAATTGGATGAACTACTGTTTAAATATATCACAAGAGTCTAACATCCTTATGAGCTGGGCTGCATTAAAAGGTACTGTAGCCGTGTCGAATTCGCAATTAGGTCAAAGTTTTGATTGCGAATTGCAATCTCGAATCTGTTGCCAGTAAAGCAATATACTCGAAATTTTGACTTGTATATCCTGTAATAGAAACAAATATTCCGCGCAACACAGCTGACTATTTAACATAAGGGAAAGATAATGGCGGCAAATGTGATGCTTCCCATAAAAAGTTTCTTCGATTTTTAACACAGCGTTGCACTGAATTTATACAATATCTTGTATTGTATGTATGATGGATTATCCTAAAAAAAAAACCAGTTTGAAAATAAGAAAGGGCTAGAAAAAAGCCACGAAACTAAACCAAAATGCTAAATTGACAACACTGATAACAACGATCAGTGCGCATATTATACGAAAGCACACAGACGACAGAATATTAAGGTAGCGATCATATCTTACCTCTAATCGGTTCTAAGTTAATTTGATAGAGTGTGACGTCACAGTATTTCCAAGAGCTGAATTATTCATTCATTATTCCGCATTGTTTATGTAATTAATAATTATATTATATATTATAGTATAATTAACAAAGTAAGACAATCCGAGAGAGTAATTTTCATTTTGAAATAAGTGTATAAAAGAAAATCAAAAGACAACTTTGTGAAATCTATCAAAGTGAAATATTGGAAAATATTTTGTTACAACAACCCTCTGGTTGTATATAAAGGTCAAACATTTCACATGCATTTGTATATTCTTTCTTTTCGATTAATCTAATTTCATTTTAATTAGATCAATTTGCAAATATTTTTTTTAAATGTTACAATCATTAAAATAATGAAAAATTTGTCATCATTTTGTACTCAACCAGAGGGTTAAAAATTTTGACATATTTTGACACATAGTAATTTTGACACTTGCTTTGGCATATACAGTAAATGACATGAGAACAAATTTTATGATTGCCTTACTTGGTTATTATACTATGTATTTTTTTTTCAATTTGTGTGCCATTTTGTCATCTCTCGCAGCTGCAGTATTGTGACGTCACATTTAGAAAAATCTCTGATGGTCGCAATCTTCTTTTCTATTATTGTTGTCAAAAGCATAAAAGCAAAAACATTACAAGTTCCTGGCAGACCACGAAGCATACATGGTTGCTCTTTGATTATGCGGCGCATGTTTTTGATTTTGTATTAGTCCGCATTTAGACACAAAAACATTTGCACGAAAACCATTTCAATTAACTTAGGCAAGTGCTTTAAGCATTCTGATTGGCGGACTGCTTCCTATATTTCACTTATTTCTATATCAGGAACATATGATGCATCATGGTCTTTAACTATAAATGTCCTTCAGCATAATCAAGTAGAAAATAATAATTAATTTTGACTATTTCATTGTCTTCTTGTTATATTGCTAAATCGGAATTTTCGCAATTTTCTTTAATTCTCGATATACTTGACATAGTGCTTTCTTCACTATCAGTTGACAATTTTAATGGTCTGCCGGTCGTTTTAATTTTCACTCATTTCAAGAATAACATCGTGGTAGTCTGTCGCTCGATCAAATAGTAGATATATTTTAGACTCACAATATCCCAACAGCATACATTCACGTGACGGAATTCAGTTTACTCCGTTTCTCTTTAGCTATGTGTCCAAATACCTACAAATGTTTGAGTGTAGGTTTTTCTTTGACAAAATTTTTTCAGGACATGCCCTTTTTCTGGATAAAGATTCAAAATATATGCCGAAATCTACTTCTGCTCAAACTTGATCAGATACATGTGAATCTAATAGAATAGATCACAATCCTTCATCTATGGTATGGTTTACACGCTCAGCAATAATATTGTGTTCAGGTGTTTAGCGGAAGTTCTGTGATGAATATTACCGTGATTTTTCAAAAATTCTGAAATCGATTATTTCTTTAAAGGGTGCTCTAGCACCCTTTATAGATGTATTTTTCATCGACTACATTGGACGAAAACTCAACGCCATCTGCAGATTTTTTAGCATTTTGCTAGCTTCCTAGCATGCCTTAGGGTCCTGGATCCTTGTATGAAGAAATTATGGAAAGTACTATGAAATTAAAAACTAAACAAGCTAGGGCGTTCCCCATAAGCGACGACTCTAAAGCAATTCCCAAAGTTGAAACAAATACGAATATTAATATGAGAATTAAGCCTAAAGTGCGTATAGCAACATGGAACATAGGCTCCCTCACTGGAGCTTCGAATTAGCAGAAACATTGAAAATACGAAGAGTTAATATCGCCTGCATCCAAGAAACAAAATGGAAAGGAGAAAAGGTCAAAGAAATCGGCTTAGGTTATAAATTATTTTATAATGGGGTGTCATAAGCAGCAGCGCTAATGGCGTGGAATTTATCAGCGCCCTCCACACGTTCATATATAACACAGACTGGCAGCACTTGACTGCAAACGAAACTTGGAACACATTTCAAAACACATGCCTAGAAGAAGCTCGTAAACCCTTCGGAATATCGAAGGGTCCCTTGAAAATTAAAAAAGATGCACGGTGGTGTAACGAAAAAGTCCAGGAAAAGGTTCAGTCGAAAAAACAAGCGTTTAAGAAATATCAGAGCACTAGAACAGTGACCGATCTAGCTATATACAAAATAGCAAAGTCGGATGCTAAAATAGCCGTTGCGGAAGCGAAACAATTAGCCAACAACGACTTCTATGAAAAAACTAGACACTGTCGAAGGCTCCAAAAGTATTTTTAAACTGACCAAAGCAACCGAAAATCGCAAGATGTTACATCTGTGAAATATATCCAAAATACCAGCGGCCATATGCTCACAAAAGATGACGAGACTAGAACCCCCTGGCATGAATATTATGGTGAACTATCAAATGCTGAATTCCCCTGTTCTCATATGATTGCCAGATATAGAGTTCGAGGCCCCTCCAATATAATCATGGAAAGTGAGGTGTGCACCGCTGTCGCAAAAATGAAAATGAATAAAGCAGTGGGATCAGACCTGGTACCAGCGGACGTTTTAAAAAAGTTAAGAGACGATAGAGTTGCTTGGCTGACGACTCTCTTTAATAAAATCGTCAATGAAGGAACCCCAGAAACATGGCGTAACAGCTATTTAATACCGTTCTACAAAAATAAGGGAGATTTACGATGCTGCTCAAACTACCGCGGAATTAAATTAACGTCCCATTGCCTTAAGATTTGGGAACGTGTCCTGGATTATCGCATTAGAAACATCGCTACAATCAGTGAAAGCCAATTTGGCTTTGTCAGTGGCAAATCAACGGGCGATGCAATACATATCCTACGAACGCTTATAGAAAAATATCGTCTGAACAAAAAGAAGCTATTCATTGATCTGGAAAAGGCGTTCGATCGTGTACCTAGAGATCTAGTGTGGCAGGCGCTAAGATCCCAGTCTAACCCATAAAACACCATAAAACAAGTACAAGATACTTACCACCAAGTCACCACACGAGCGAGATGCATATCTCACGAAACCTTTTAATGTAAATGTGGGGGTTCAAAAGGGCTCAGCCCTTAGCCCGCTGCTTTTCAACCTGGTGATGGATCTACTTACGCGCGACATCCAAGACAGCCTGCCATGGACGCTTTTATAAGCAGACGACGATGTGCTACTCGCCGAAAATAAAGACAAGGAAAGCTGGACCTATGGGTGGACGCGCTTGAATCAAATGGCTTGAGGGTAAGCCGTAGCAAAACCGATATGATTGAGTGCCAGTTCGAAGGAGAAGCCGAAAAAACCTGTTTAAAACTTGGCAGCGATTCCATCAAGAGCGTCGAAAGCTTCAAATACCTTGGCTCGCATATTAATGTAAACGGCACGCTTGATGTAGAAATATCGCATAGGATCCAATGTGGGTGGCAGAGCGGGAGATCCACATCAGGCGTTCTTTGAGATAAGAGGATGCGACAACACATAAAAGGCAAAATCTACAAATCTATTGTCAGACCAGTAATCCTTTATTCCTCTAAGTGCTGGGCGATACCACAGAACCTACAACAGAAATTACATGTGACGGAAATGCGTATGCTACGTTGGGCCAGTGGTGTTACCCTTTTCGATAAAGTCCTATCACAGATAAGCTGCAAGAAAATCGCCTCCGCTGGTATGGTCATGTGATGAGGAGACCGGAAGATCACGTATTGAGGAGAACATTGGCAATGGAAGAAATTAAAAGAGGCCCAGGAAGACCATTTCGACCTTGGTGCAACTTAATAAAATCCGATTTGCGCAGCAAAAACATAAACGAGGAGACGACACAGGATCGCACTACCTGGAAATATCGTACAAGGAGAGCCGACCCCAAATAGGAAAAGGCTACGACAAAGAAGAAGAAGAAGTTCGATGCCATTTGAATCTTTTATTTATGTTTTAATTCATTTGCATAACAAATAATAGATTCATTCGTAATTTTGGTACAACTTCCAAATAACAAACAACTTGTTGCTTAACTGTTAATGTACTTATTTGCAAATAAAGATGAAAATACTACTTGTTTTGTCATTTTTTTTGGATTTTTGTACCTTTAATTTGGCCATCTTCATGAGAAGGGTTATCAAATTAGGCATCTTGCAGGAGGAGATTCTTCACAAAGTCCACAGTTAAGAATTTTTTTAGAATTTTCCACTGCGAACAACAATGCTTTGAAATCCTCAGGCAAACCCGCCAACATTAACGAAGCGGTTAGCTCTTCATCAATATTGCGACCTGCAATTTTCACATTAATGAAAGTCGTTACAAATTTACTCACGTAATCTTTAATAGATTCACAATCAAAAAGTTTAAGCTGCACTAACTTTTTAACGGGTCTTCTTTACATGCCAAATCTTTGTTTTCGTATGGCGCCATGCATGCAACTTCAGCTACATTTTAACTAACAACGTGGGCTCTGCCAAAGCACATACATTATTATCTTTGTCTTTACAAGCTAGAGCAGCCAGCAAACCTGTTCCAATTATTTTCCCTTTATTATTAAATACAATTGTGTGTCTAGACCAAACACCGAACTTTTATCTACCCCGCACTTTTTCGAAGGGAAACGATAAATTATTGCTACCTACCGAACTCATGATTTCAAAATATTTATTTTCCAAAAATTCAAGAAAATAAAACAAAACTTAATACACTTGTCTTATAAGTTCATAACCTTATATGGGTATAGCTAAGCGTAGAATCATTAACTCTATATAACATAATAGAAGCAACTAAGTAACTAAGTAACTAATAGCAAGGCAACTAAGAAGAAAAAAGTTTTATTCAATGTAGGTTATAACAAAGTTCATGTGGGTTAACTAAGCAGATTATGTCAAACGGATAATGTGTTTGAAAGGCTGCATTTCTTGTGAATACAGTTCTGTAATTCGTTGCTCGTGCAATGAAAACCATACTCTACTAGTTTTTCATCATGCCTGTCCTTACATATGGCGCCGAAGCTTGGACAGTGTCCACCTCAGATGAGAGAAAGCTCAGAAGTACAACCATGAGCTGTATGCCTCCACCGACATAGTAAAGTGTATTAAAATAGAGTGGCTGCGCGGGCTAGATCATGTCGAGCGAATGGAATAACACGCTCCGGCTAAGAAGGCGTTAGATTCGGAACCGATGGTAGACGACGCAGAAGAGGAAGACCTAATCTCCGGTGGAAAGATCAAGTACTGAAGAACTTGTCAGCGCTTGGAATTTCTAACTGGCTCCAGCTAAAGAAGGAAAGAGCTGACTCTTATATTGTTATATTGTTTAAAGTTATATTAATTTAAAAATGAGTGATATCGTATGTGATGCTTTTTTACTATAAAAAGGTAAAAATGCTTCAAAAACATGCCGTAAAGTGTGTGGTGCTTACGATCAGAATGCTGTGAGTGAATGCCAGACCAAGGAGTGCTTTGCTAGTTCTGTAAATATCGATGTCAAAGATGTACCTCACTCTGATGAGCTATTCACTGAAAAAGTCCATGAAATTTTGAAACTGGAGGAATAAGTCGACGCGCGAGCTGTCACGATATAGCGGACGCACCAAACATCAACTACATGACAGTTTAGAATCATCTAACAAGAGTAGACTACGCAAAGATGCTCGATATTTAATTAACGCAAAAAAAATTTGATAGACCGAATTACCATCAACGAAACGCTACCGAAGCGTAACGAAATCGTATCATGTTTGAAGCGAACCATTACAGGCGAAAAAAAATGGATTACATACGAGAATATCCAACGCAAGCGATTAATCTCAAAGGCCGGTCCCCAGTCACAAACGATTTCAAAGCCTGGATTGACGGCAAACAAGGTTATATTGAGTATTTGGTGGGATTGGAACGGCGTTGTCTATTACGAGCTGCTATGAACTGGTGAAATTGTTATTTCTGATCTCTATTGTTCACAATTCGACAACTTGAATGAAGCAATCAAGGAAAAGCGACTAAAATTGGCGAACAGAAAAAGAGTTGTGTTCCATCATGACTCGGAACGAGTTGAGAAGTTTTGATGAGTCCACTATTTAGCCAGGACCTTGCACCGTCAGACTAGTATTTATTTCGGTGTCAGCAAAATTCTCTTAATAGTAAAACATTGACCGGCCAAAGAGCCGCTGACTAATTAAAAATCCATATGGGTGAAATTTAATTTAAATATAATATTATATAAATTTAAGGAACTGGATAATTAAGTTTAAAGTTAATAATTGGTGCATTTACTATTATTTCAATAAGAATTATTAATACTTACCAGCAAAAATTCAACGCTGAAAATACTTTCTGCGGTCTGGGCTGAAAATTGATTGAACAAAAATAAAACCTAAACTTACCCTTCATTTCACTATATACATGCATACATACATAAAATTAATATCCCTGCAAGAAGTATACTGGTAAATTGATTAGTAAATTTACTTGGAGCCATGACTGAAACTTTCCGTATATTTCCCATCACATTCTTAAGGGCATCGTGAGATTTTTTGACCGTTTCGTTTCTTAAGTTCCCATATGTGTGATTTTACTTCTCTCAATTTAACCGTAGACTGTCCTTTGGGTAGAATTCTACCCAAAAAGGAAGTTTCTTGTATAATATTTAACAAATGGTATTTTTTTGCAGTACGAAATTTCTTGACTTTATTCAAAATGCTTTTTTCCTTCGTTAAAGTAGAGTTTACTGACTTTTTATGATATACTTTAAAAAAATTTCGCCCATACATGTTTCACGTCCCTATGGGTAGATTTCTACCCATAAGAAATTTTTTGAAAAAACATTATTTTCTCACTATGTTTTATAATGTGCAACACTGGGTATTTTTTACGAGTACGCAATAGAGAAGCAAATGCTAAAAAGGGGAATAACCGACAAATATACGGTTGTCTCATTTTTTAAAAAGGGGATTCCCAATTATATTCATGGAACATATGTGAATAGAGTTGGTAAGCAATTGCTATTCAAAAGCTGACCAGTATTCTTGTGTTACGAACGTGTTATAATCTAAATAATATAAAGTGTAAAAAAAATGTCAAATCCAAAATATTTAACCAATGAAATGATTGAGGAGCTGGTGAATGAAAATAGTGACGAGGCAGATATTTATTCCGATAGTGAAGATGAATATGAACCCATAGATGAAGAGGATATTTCAAGTGAAAAATATACAAGTGAGGAAGATTCTTCGGATGGTGAAATCCCTATTGAGTTCACTGAATCGACATCCGCAATGATTGCAAAGGATGGCATGGTTTGGAAATCATCGCCAGTTCCAAAACACAGTGGAAGATTACGGAACGAAAATGTTTTATCATTACGACCTGGTGTTACTCGCATCGCATCGTCCCGGGTAAATGACAAAAAGGACGCGTTTTTACTCTTTTTCACGCCAGCGATGGAAAAAATTATAATTGAAAATTCAAATAAATACGCACAAGCAAAATTTCCTCAGGAGTACAACGAAATTAACAGAGAGTATTTACATGCATACATTGGCGTTCTTATTCTAAGTGGAGTGTTCAAGTAAGGTTTATTTTTATTTTTTGCATAATGTTGTAGATTGCAATTTGAAATAAATGTTTATACAGATCAAAGAATGAGGCAGTGGAGGATCTATTCGACGAAAAATTCGGAAGACCAATATTTCGTTCAATCATGTCGCAGAAAACTTTCAAATATATAAATAGGGTTCTTCGCTTCGATGATGTATTTGGTAGGCGGCAGAATCGTACAGAAGATAAATTTGCTCCAATTCGCAGCTTATGGAACAACTGGGCCGAACTTTTGCCGATTTACAATCCTCATGAATGTGTAACTGTTGATGAGCAACTCTTAGGATTTCATGGCCGATGTTCTTTTCGACAATACATTCCCTCCAAGCCAGAAAAATATGGACTTAAGTTTTGGTTGTTAGTTTGTTCAAAAAGTTCCTACGTTTGGAAAATTCTGCCTTACCTTGGAAAAAAGCCGGGAGCTGTGAAACCCGAACAAAATCAAGGCAAAAGGGTAGTGCTGGATCTCATTGAAGGACTGAAAGGGCACAATATTACCATGGATAATTTTTTTTCGTCATACGAACTTGGTCAGGCATTATTGAGTAAAGGCTTGACAATGGTAGGAACAATGCGCAAGAACAAAAGAAGCATTCCACCAAAGCTATTAGAGTGCAAAGGATTACCTCTTTATCATTCCACGTTTGCTTTTACAAAAGACACATCATTGGTTTCTTATGTTGGAAGAAAAAACAAATGTACAGTTGTTCAAAGTACTTTGCATACATGTGAGGAAATAGGTCCCGATCCAAAGAAATTACCCAATATAATTGCGTATTATAATTCAACAAAGGGAGGAGTTGATACCGTTGATAAAATGCTATCAGGTTACAGCTGTAAGCGCAAAACTTGCCGTTGGCCAATAGCAGTTTTCGCGAATATGGTTGATATTTCTGCTCTCAATGCCTATACTATTTTTAACGAAATTGATCAAAACTGGCACCAAAGTAAAAGTCGATCAAAGCGAAAAGTATTTCTTCGTGAACTTGGAATGTTGTTAGCAGAACCTTTTATGAGAAGTCGATCCACGACCGCATCACAGGCTCTTTTGTCAACAATCCGTGATGAGGAAGAAATACTAATGTGTTCAAAAGAAAGTCCAGGCGGCTCAACGGCAAACACTGTGAATCAAGTACCGCAGCAGCAGAAAGGTCGAGGCAGATGTATTTCTTGCTATGAGGAAGGTGTAAATAAGGACAAAAAAAGCGAGCTTATCTGTGTTTTTTGTAAAAAACCAGCCTGCAAAGATTTGCATAACAGAAATATTTGTGTGAAATGATGTTCCAAAATAATAAATAAGTGAAATAAAAAAGATTGATTTATATAAAGTTTTTAAATTTTTCTTATGGGTAGAATTCTACCCATAGGGTCAATAACGAAGATTATTTTTAGGGTCGCTCTACGGTTAAATAGTGCAAGATAAAACTACTTTTTAGCCAACGCCGCACAGACAGTGCAGTAGCAAAGTGGTTAGACCGGAGCTCTTCATTGGGAAAGGCCGGGGTTCAAATCCTGAAAAGAGCGATCAATTCTTTTTTAATATATATTTACTTTTTTTTTTTCTTAAAAAAAAATTATTACATTAAACCATAAATTCTTACATTAAAAAAAATTATTAAAGTACTAAGCAAAGCACACTTACTTTGCAGAGCTTTGTAACAGAGCTCTTTGTTTACTATTTCAATTAAGTATTAGCAAATTGTTTACCGTGAGGTGGAGTACCATTTTAAAGAAGTCCCTTAGATATTAAAATCATGCTTCCAGAGCCGAGGATCGAACACACAACCTACAGAACGTAAACGCGCTAACCACTGAGCTACGGCAACGTATACAAATTCTGTGTATTTTGTACATGTCTATTGCTGCAACTAGCCACCGACGTAGCGTACGTACGTACCGCCCGTACGTAAGAGCAAAAATTTGTCAAAAGTTATGCCCGTAGCAGCGACGAAGAAATCGACTGTTCTTTCTTATATACATACATAACAATGTTGCCATGTAACACTGTGCGTGGATGCTTTTAATCACACTTACCATTTTCATAATGTATATATTAGAAACTAAAAAAAAAATTAATATACGTGAAGTATATTTTAATAAATAACTAAACACGATGATAGTTTTGATTAATTAAAAAAAATTAAACTTTTTTAGTTCATTTTTTATTCATTTATAAAAGTCCAAGCTGGTAACTCTGTAAACATATAGAGCGATCAGCTGACACGGTTTTACGTAAAATCAAATTCCTGTTGATTCTCTCCGCTACGAACAACGTCTACGTCACCGTCATACGGTGGTGAGTTTTCGTTAACACGATATTCCCATAAGATATGTCGTGTCAGCTGACACGTTCTACGTTTTTACGTCGGTGGCTAGTTGCAGCATAATAATGAAAAGCTCAAAATCAGTTTTGTTTCTTTTGTTTATTTTGTTTTTCTCATCCACATGCATGCAATGTGTGCGAGGGAGTTAGAATATTAAGAGAAATTGAATAATTGCATGAAGTTGTTTTATTCTGAGATTTTTTCATAGCGAATTGTCACATATATTATTTATGTATTAGTGACAATTGAAACATTTTGCAAGTGTATTGTAGTTTCGGTCATTCGAGTTTTGTAGGTATACCATTTCATTTTATTAAACCACTTATTGTTATAAAGCTAGTCGTATCTTAATTATTCTTCGTATAACATATGTTAGTGGACATTTCATCTTTTGCCTTTTGCTTTCTTGTCCACTTATTCTTCTTCTTCCACTTTATGCTCTTATAACTCTCATTGGTTGTTGTTGCAATATTTCCTAACTCGCTAGTTGCACTATTATCATTCCTCTCTTTTCTTTTGATTGCGTAAAAGTTAATAATTCGTATGCTGAAAATACAACAACTTTTGATCCACTTTAGGTCTTAAAATGTACTCATAGTATGAGCACAAATTGGCGATTTACCATCCATTGATCTTAATATGTCGTGTAGGCTTAATATGTGTGTTATTTTTTACTGCCTTATAAAATGAATTTTTCCTCTAACTTTAGCTTAGTTCCGCAGCTCAGCTAATGTTTGCGTTGTATGCTATATGACTTTTCAGTATCACGATCCTCAGAAACTAACTCCACTTCTCATAAATTTCACGGTGCTAACCTCTGATCAGGCTCAGGTGATTGGCATTTTAACGTATTCCTTCCACTATGCAGTGCCTATGTCGTAATATTTAAATATGCTGGTCGATGTACAATATTATGTATTGTATATAATATATTCAATATCCCGTTTTTTTCGTTTCTAATCATTCTAGTGTTACTAAGCAAACTGTTATTATTGGTAACTGTGTCTCTCTATCTCTCTCTCTCTTAGCTTCAGAGTCCAGGGTGGACCATAGGTTCACCAACAACTCTTATCCAGTTTGTTCTCTCCCTCGCTTCTTCTCTCCAATTTTGAACATTCATCGTATTCAGGTCTGCTTCCGTTAAGCTATCTCATTCTTGGCCGGCGCCTCTTTCTTCCACCAATCGGACGAAGTGCAAACACTTTCTTCTGGATTCTTTCAGCTGGCATTCGTATAACATGGCCTTTTCAGCTAATTCGCTCTGTTTTTATGAAACGTACGACATTTGTGCCACACAGTATACACACAGCATATAATTGTAGCATCGTTGTTAGTATTTACTAATATATGTCATGGTGCAGAAGAAAAAAACAAAATTTATAATTTTTATATATTGCATATTGCATAAGAGTACTTAAATGTAAATTATGTATTCTCTTCAATATTTTCAACTGTACCGCATCTTAACAGCTGGTGTAGCACCCGGACTCAAGGTTTTTCTGTATGCGGTGTCATTCGAGTCGCGACACTCCTGATAATACCAATAATTCCATTAATAATAATAGTCGTTAATAACGGATTACCTACCTCCTTGGCAGAGTAGTGATGGAAGGAGATATGTGCCCACCGTGTCCATGTATCATGAAGTGAATGAGTATTTTGCATAAGCAGACTCTATAGTCAAGTGGCGAAAAGCATATTGTCTTTATTTGCGAACCATGAACATGTGCGCACATTAACTACAAAAACGTAACGATAAGAGTTGATGTTCGTATCACGAACTAAACCTATAATATGCATTCCGTCGATCAGCAAGTGATTAATTTGATTTATCGTTCTCTGATTCGGATATAGTCACTTCGCTATAAAAAGTACACACAAAAAAAAAAAAGGAAAGAGCTATCGGATAGCTAAGAACTCAGCTCATTTGAGATGGACTCCGATGGACTATCTACAGAAACTAAATCAGCGATGGAAGAACAAGAAAATCAGTCTCTGCCCTTTCCTTCCGCTTGTTGCCTCCCTTCATTATTTGAAAGTTCTCCGTTACCTCCGGGTTGACGGAAATAAAAACTTGACCACTGGTGTTGTTTTTAGCAGTGCTTGGTGTTGGCTTTACAGTTCTGGCTTTCGGACGGTTTTTTCGTTGGAAGCGGCAGAAGTTGTTGGTTGCTCTGCACCAACATCAGACTTTTTTGCAATGTTTATTTTATGCCTGGACCTAAGCCGTAGGATACCCAGCTTTTCCATCGTTTTACCAACCAACCGTTTTACTATAGGCCACTGCAAAGCCACCTCTGTTGACCTCAGATGTGAATCGGTTCATCGTCTTGGAGGTCGATATCGACATTGAGTTGTATGACCGGTGAGTTTAGGGGGTCGACTGTACACCCCCGAAATTTGGGTAGGCCGCATTGTTAAGGATTTGATCTAGGAGAGTTAACCCCTAAGCGGTTTGAATCCAGCTCAGACAGTTTGACCGATTTTGAGGCAGTTTCCTTTTCCGAACAACATTCAACAAGTTTATCCAGGACCAGGTGCCCTATCCATCAGGTCGCTGTCTATAATGTTATTAGTGGTGGGGAGAGTTACCCCTTTCAATGATAAATGTGCAGTCCATGTATTTTTTTTACTTCCAGTGTCCAAAGTCTTTAATTATAAATTCTGTTGGTTGGTCACCCAAAGGAAGGCTCCAATAAAAATGTAGGTTTGCTAGTCGACAATACTTCACATGACGCTATCAGAAGAGCTCTTACAAGAAGAGGTGTTGACAATACTCTAGCTTCTTGGATGAGTAATATGCTTCATACCAGGAAGGTTGAAATACCAATTAGTACAGGAAGTATAATTTCAAACACCACAAGCGGTTGCCCACAAGGAGGTGTGCTATCACCACTTATGTGGAGTACAGTAGTAGACGAGCTATTGGAAAAATTGGAAAACAATGGTTGGTCATTTCAGGGCTATGTGGACGACATAGTCATCAGAGAGGTAAATTTGAGGACACTCTATGTGACTGAATACAGCTAGGACTCAGCTAGGACTCGGTGGGGCTGAATATCAATCCAGCAAAAACAACTATAGTATCATTACCACAGAAGTATAAACTTATGCATCTTAAACCTATCTGTTTATACGGTCTAGAGATAGAACTTCAGAAAGTAGTAAAATTTTTGGGTACCCACTTAGACCAGAAATTATTGTGGTAAACCCACATTGAGGAGATAAAACAGAAAGCTATCAAAACATTCATGACGTGTAGAACTATTGCGGTTAAAAGTTGGGGCTGTACACCAAAAATTCTGCGATGGATATATACAGCAATTGTCAAGCCAATGGTAACCTACGGGGCATTAGTATGGGGAAAATGCAAGAAGCAGCAGACCGTAATTAACACTCTTAGCAAGATACAAAGACTTGCATGTGTATGTATCACGGGAGCTATGCGAACATGTCCAACGGCATCAATGGAGATACTCTTGGATCTTACTCACCTTCATATTTACATCCAGTACCAAACGAGGAGGGCGATTTTGAGGGTAGCTGAGAACAACATCAGCACAGGTAGTTTTCTTAACCGAAGGAAGATAGAACTTCTCGCTGAGAAATACTCTAAAACTGAGCTTAGTAGTAAAGAACATTGGGAAGGTATATCAGAAACATACAAGGTAAACCAGTACCAGTTTTCTTAACCGAAGGAAGATAGAACTTCCCGCTGAGAAATACTCTAAAACTGAGCTTAGTAGTAAAAAACATTGGGTAGGTATATCAGAAACATACATACAAGGTAAACCAGTACATAATAACATGGTACAACGACGCCTCCCTCACCGACGATGGAGCGGGGCAGGTGTATTCGGACCAAGGAAAAGATACTCTGAACCATTAAGAAAGAACACCTCTATCTTTCAAGCGGAAGTGTACGTGATAGATAGACGTGCGCACTTTAATCTCAAACGGAATTAGCAGAACTGCAGAACAGCAATACTGAGTGACAGCCAGGCAGCTATCAAAGCACTCAAATCTCACCAAGTTAAATCAAAACTGCTGATGTAGTGCATTGAAAAACTGAACATGCTGGGCTAACTCAATCAGGTATGGATTTTATGGGTTCCGGGGAATGTAGGGATCAATGCTAACGAAATGGCAGATAAGCTTGCCAGGGAAGGAGCATCAACTCCATGTGTTGGGCCCGAACCATTTTGTGGATTACGATCGGGTAACATCTCTCATATCATCTGGGAAGAGGACGATAGACAAAGAGGCTTATACTGGGAAAACTTACCGTGGCTAACACATTCCAAACTAGCGCTAGGGACATACAACCTAAAACGCTACGAATCTTTACGGGATTATTAACAGGGCACTGTAGGCTGAATTATCACCTAACAAAAATGGGAATTTTCTCTGATGCTCTTTGCAGGTTCTGCAGGGAAGAGGACGAGACCGTACAACATGTGATAGGAATTTGTTCCGCACTGATGCAAAAGAGTAAGAAATACCTGGGAGATTTCGTCATACCCGAGGATGAATTTAGACTCTGTGAAGTAGGACCAATACTAAAATTCATCGAGGGAACTGGGCTAAGAGACACTCTAGCTCCGCGAAGTGGGCATAATAGATCTTATAGGTCACAGTGCAACATCCCCCCAATGATAATAATAATAATAAAGTTTAAGGTAATTCCTAGGCTTTGTATGGGAGCTATATAAAATGTGTCAAATATGACTCTATTAGACAGAATATTGACTAAGTTGCAGCGGTTTAAATTTAAAAGAAATGTTGGCACTTTGTACGGGAGCTACTATAGAAAGTAAGCACGTACTTATGCAGAGTATAGTTATGATCAAGCAAAATATGAAATGTATCATATATATCTCATTTTAAAAAGTCCAAAAACACCACTTTGCCAAAACTTTCAAGTAATTTGCTAATACAATTTTTTATTAACCAGCATACGATAGCAAATTTTATTATTGTTACAATCCACCATAGCGTAAGAGCGTTCTTGAATAAGTTTTTGCAACTTACACACTTACATTTCCGTTTGACTATTTGCTATAGTGCAGAATAACTTGCAAAGTTTTCATTACTTTGACATTACTTATGATTATTATTATTGTTATAACAAATAACATTTCATTTTCATTTAGTGCAAGAATTTGCATGTCATTCTTAAGACAATTTCTATTTGACAGTTGTTAATTTCTTAACTTGTGCTCCCTGTACTATCCTTAAAATGTAGCTATAATATGTCATATCGTAGTGACAATGACAACGTCAAGAGAAATTGTGAAAAAGTTTTGGTAAAAGTAAAAAAGTATTTACATATTATAATATCTTTCGACATTTGCTGATTTCTAAAATTCTAAAATAAAAGCTTTGAAGAATGCAAAAAAAGGAAGCGAAACTGAGACTTCTCTGTCCCAATTACTTTTGTAGAGAACTGATTTGATTCTTTTTTTCTGTAAAGTAATAAACTTAGTAACAAAATGGCAACTAAAGAAATTAAAATAATTCAGAAGGGGAAAAACAAAGCGACTTTCTTTACACGATTGCTAGCAATATTAAGAGTATTTGTAAGCATTTCATCAATAACACAGCTCTTTCCTTCGCTAGCTGGCGCCAGTTAGAAATTCCAAACGCTGGCAAGTTCTCCAGTACTTGATCTTTCCACCGGAGGTTAGGTCTTCTTCTTCTGCGACGTCCACCAGCGGGTTCGGAATATAACACCTTCTTAGCTGGAGCATGTTCTTCCATTCGCTTGACATGACCTACCCAGCCCAGCCGCTGAATTTTAATGCGCTTTACTATGTTGGTGTCGACATACAGCTTATGGTTGTACCTTATTCGATACTCGCCACCAAAGACTTTTCTTTCGAAAACTCTGAGCATTCTCTCATTTGAGGTTGAAATTGTCCAAGCTTTGGCGTCATATTTAAGAACAGGCATGATGAGAGACTTGCAGAGTGCAGTTTTTGTTTTTCAAGAGAAGGGCCCGAATTCTCAATTGCTTATTTAGCCCAAAGTAGCACCTGTTAGCAAAAGTGATCCTTGGCAATATCTGTTAATGCTGGTCCTAAGATAGATGAAGACCTTCACTACTTCAAAAGCGTAGTTTGTTTGTTGATACTAGATACTTCGGCTTGCCCTCGTTCACTATGAGACCCATTCGACGCGATTCTTTTTCCAACTCTGAGAATGCTGCACTGACTGCTCGCGTGTTCATGCCGATTATGTCAATATCGTCGGCATACGCTAACAGCATAACACTTTTGTTGAAGATAGTGCCATTATGTCGTAGATCAGCAGCTCGTATTATCTTTTCCATAATAAGATAGAAGAAGTCGCACGATAACGAATCACCTTGTCTGAAACCCCGTTCGGTACTAAACGGTCCGGAGAAGTCCTTCCCAATTTTTACTGCACAACAGGAGTGATGCAGTGTCATTCTGCAAAGTCGAATAAGCTTTGCAGGAATACCGAACTCAGACATTGTTGCGTAGAGGTAATCCCTTACCGGACTGTCGAAAGCGGGTTTATAATCAACAAATAGGTGGTGTGTGACGATGTGTTTCTCTTGGGTCTTCTCCAGGATTTGGCGTAGTGTGAAAATCTGGTCGATGGTGGATTTACCAGATCTGAAGCCACACTGATACGGTCCAATCAGGTTGCTGAGCATAGGCTTCAACCTTTCACACAGTACGCTCGATAGAACCTTGTATGCGATGCTCAGGAGACTCATTCCACGGTAGTTGGCGCAAATTGTGGGGTATCCTTTCTTATGTACGCGACAGAGAACACTGAAGCTCTAATCATCGGTCATACTTTCATGCGACCATATTCTGTTATGTTATTTATCATTATTAATATTTTCACTATTGCATTAATTGGCAAAAAAAAAAACAAATTTTTTTTGCTTAATGTAAGTCTCTCTTTGAAATTCCTTAATTTTATAACCTTTTTGTTGTATTACACAGTAAGACCACTCAAATCGTTATTGAGTGAAGCCAAAGCAACTGATAGTCGTAGGCGTTAATAATACCCTGTTAATGGCTTTTTCGAGTTTAGCCCAAATAAAGAATAAATTCCTTATTAAATCCTTGCGTAAAATAAATTTTTAAATTTGGTTTATTCGTAAAGTGGGAAACGCTTGTTGTGTAATTAGATCTAGTTATTGCATTTTGCTAATGAATTTTTTATTTTTTTACAGATCTTAGATGCACAGCAAGAATTCGTAAAATTTTACGACCGCGCGGCAGTATCATGTTGATTTCATTGTGTCCTCAACGGTAATACTACAACGGCAACTAAAAAATGTTTCAGATCCAGTGCCATGCTGGGATGAAAAATAGCATTGTCAAAAAATATTAAAAGTGTATTTTAAGTAACGAGGATTTATCCATTGGAACCAAATGTGTTCACGAAAAATGCTTTTTTGACGGCAGGATCGGCTATGATGATGTTGCCAATTCTCGCATTGTGATGGTTAGTACAGATCTCTTCGAAAATGACACATGTACAGACAAAGAGTACAGCACTTCTTTAATGGTCATTATAACCACGGAGCTTGTACGAATGTTAATTTTAGTTATCCCTAGAAAATAAATCACGTAGTGTTATTAAATAACACATTATCGACAATAACCCTTATTATGTCCATCTTTAGCACCAGACGAAATACTTTTAAAATATGTAACCATAAGATGAACATATAAATAGACACAAATGAAATTTATTTAAATTTGGACCTTTAAATTTGTTTGATGATTTTTTGAAAATTATATCTGGTAAATGTCCACCACCTGCTGCCTCGCAAAGTTCGGCCCTTTTTGGGAGTTTTCCATCACTTTTTTTTAATGTTTCTGGTTCAATTCCGACAATTTCGTTCCATAGACTGGCCTTAATTTGTTAGAGAGGGTGAGGGTGATGGCCAGGCAAAATCACCTTGTTTCGAAATCAATCGACCAGGGACCTTCAATAAACACATTGTTTCACCAGCAGTATGGCTTGTTGCGCCATTTAATTGAAACCAGTAAAAATCCATGCCATTTTCATCCAGCCCAGATGCCCACTCCGTTGGCCGTTACTGTCGCACCCTTATCATCCTCGAACAAATTCGGGCCAATTACTATATCCGAGCATACACCGCATCAAACAGTAACTTTTGGCGAATGCGTATTTACCCTTCCACACAGCGTAAAATGAGCATCATGTGTCATCAGCACACGACTCTAAAAATTTGAAAATAAAATTTCAAATTTAAAAGCTCTTTCTTGCGGCGTGTAATGTGACATAGGGTACCACAAAAAAATCACCCTTTACTTCATTACTTTTTACTTGACTTTTTATATTACACACTATATTAAGTATATTCACATTTGCAACTACTTTCAATACTCTGTTCAAAATTCCATTAATTCACAAATAGTT
The DNA here is from genome assembly GCA_963854835.1 of Megamerina dolium. Taxonomy (NCBI): domain Eukaryota; kingdom Metazoa; phylum Arthropoda; class Insecta; order Diptera; family Megamerinidae; genus Megamerina; species Megamerina dolium. The sequence goes on along the minus strand of OY978526.1, from coordinate 47,894,388 downwards.
TATTGTATCAAAATTTTGGTTTCATTAAATAATATTTACGAAGGATCGCACCAAGTGCAAGGACTTACGTACCATAAGCGTCATTAAATTGTTGCACTTTCATATTGCATGTTGTTATATAAGTTTTTAATTACCATATAATTAACGACAGAATAATTTTCCAAATTTTTTTAAAATAATTAGTATATGCATGTACTTCATGCATATAGATTTTACGGATTTTCTGACAATTCTTCTTGCCATTATTTTCCATTTTTGTTTTGTTGGCAATCTTAACAGTAACCGGTAGTCGTGGTTAATAGTGACAATTATGAAAATGGTCACATCTGTTTTATGTTGTTTATTACAGCTGCCGTCGCCATAAATATACATTTGTTCTCTACAATTGCTTTTGATATTTATTACAAGAATTTCATTTTTATGGATTTAATTAAAGTTAATAAATAATGGAATGCTATTAATTAAACAGGACCAAACTGATGGTAATGCAAACGCGCGTCTATGTACGTAAGTCGGTTATTTGGAGTGGAGAGAAATATTACGAGTAAGTATATCCATTTGTGGGTGCCGTAGCTCAGTGGTTAGTGCGTTGGCCTTCTGATCTGTAAGTCGTAGGTTCAATCCCCGGCAGAGGCATAACAAAATTTTATATCGAAAAGAATTTTATTTCGAACGGTACCCACCTGACGACAAGAACCATATCCACTCATGATATTCACATTAATACGTAGTTCCATTAATTATTAATATATTAACCATTTTATTCTTCTTAAAATTAGTTTTGCAATTTAATGAGTAAAACTAAAATAATACCCATTTATGTGATAATTTTTTAAGTAATTTGATTTAATAGATTTTTCAATTTAAAATCGCATTAAAACAGTAATTTGGCAAAACAATGCCGTCATGAACAACATAATTTATGAAGTCTCAATTATAGGATTTCCGTATTCCCAATAATGGATGGATATTCCTGTAAATTTCATATATATTTTAAGATAAATATTCCCAATTAAGGTATCCAATTAATAAAATCCCAATTCAAAATTCAAAAATTTAAAATATAATCAAATAATTTCATCGAGGTATACTCTATTCGGTCGAAATTACAAATGTAGTAAGTTTGTTCCAGCACATCTGCTCAAAAGTATGATATATCCGATGTCTCGATGTTTCGAAAATTTTTAGTGCATTAAAATAAAAAATAAAATAAATATGTGACACTTATATGCCCCGAAAGGTTCTTTGGTCGAGATTTTCTTCCCTAACTGTTGTTAAATTTGAAGTATTGGAAGGGACCTACTTATTTTAGCCGGATCCGAACGGCAGAACCCTTGTGATACCACTTTATTTCAGTTTTGTCACAGAGTTCTTTTAGAAGCTTTTCCATGGTAAATTGTTACTCCAGGAAGAATTGCCTATTGCTTGCCGATAGGTGGGCACTGTTCGAAAGAAAAGTCTTTTCGATATTAAATTTGTGCTTCAGTCGGGGATTGAACCCACGACCCCACGGCCACGCCGGAAATGGTTAAGAAAATCCACAAAATGGCATTGAATTATCGCCTGCTGAAGGTGCGGGAGCTATGTGAAATGACAGGCATTTCAAAATCGTATAAATCGTATATTGACCGAAAATTTGGAGATTAAAATGCTGTGTGCAAGATGGGTGCAGCGGTTGCTCACAATAGAATAAAAACACCACTTCACATATTCGCTATTGCGATGGCCAAAATCAATGAGTTAAAGTTCGAATTGGTTCAGCACGCATCTTATTCGCCAGATTTAGCTCCTTCGGATTATTTTCTATTTCCAAATTTGAAAAAATGGCTTGGTGGTAGAAGATTTGCAAACAATGAAGAGGTGGAGACTGCGGTAGATGGCTATTTTAATGAGCTAGACAGTTCATGCTGTAACGAGTATCAATGGTTGGTTATTTATCAATATTGTGAACGACACTATTGTGAGTGACACGAATATTGGCAGCATCGAAACGAATGTCAACAAAAAGAAATAGGCTATAATCAGAACACGCCAACGAGAAAGAAATAGATGATACTAGACTACGATAAAGGAAGATTCTGGAGTGTTGCCACATAGTATAAATAGGGCCACTTGTTGACAAATGAATTCAATCAAATCTTAAACGTGATTGCGTAAACATTGGTACAGTATCAGAAGCAAAAGTTACAAGTACATTAAAGTATTATTGTAAAAAGAGTTGATTAAATAAATTGTTGCTCTATATATAAAAAAAAATATTTTGTTGTATATAGTTGTACAAAATAAGTGTTGCAATTATTATTAACAGAATCCAGTGAACGAACAAGTTTGATTCAAAGAGAATTAAACGTTCACAAAATAAAAACGTAACAATACTATAAACAGGGTATCGAAGCTATAGAATATCGCTGGGAAAAGTGTATAGAACTAAAAGGAGATTATGTTGAGAAATAAATAAAAATTTTCCCAAATTTGTTAATTTCTTTGATAGGTAGAGTAGATCTGGGACCCCCTATGCCTATGTTGTAAAAAGTTGCATTGACTTCTTGATTTTTTATTTTAACATTTATGAATATGTATTTACTACTTTTTGCTTATTCCGCTTAAATTGTACGATATTAAAAAATATGTATATTAACTTCTTTCAACCACAAAATACATTTGATTACTTTATTTTTATTTTTTTATATCCCATTTATATTACACCTGTCGACTGGCATTAAATAATTTTTGTAACATATTGGAACTTATATCATTATCTAAGGCTACATTTATATTAACAATTTACATGATTTGAAGAATGTATAATATAAAGCATTTATGATTATATATTTATAATGTTGTTGTGGGTGCCGTGGCTTAGTGGTTAGTGTGTTGGCCTTCTGATCTAAAGATCGTAAAGATTTTTCTTTCGAACGGTACCCACCTGTCGGCAAGCAATTGGCAATTCTTCCGACAGTAACAACTTGCCATGAAAAAGCTTCAAAAATAACTCTGTGACAAAGCTCAGAAAAAGTGATGTCGCAAGGGTTCTGCCGTTCGGAACCGGCTAAAATAAGTAGGGCCCTTCTAATACTGTCCAAAATTTAACACGCACAACAGTAATTGAAGAGAAGCTCGGCCAATGAGCCCTTCGGGGCTTTAAGTGCCACATATTTATTATTTTTTTTTTTTTTTGTAATGTTGTTGGAGTACGACGTTTTAATCTTCTCGGACGGGAAGTTTCAAGAGCTGGAATCTCACTCATCTCCATATTTGTGTGTACTAGAAGGCGCTGCATATGCTTGAGACTGCATTCTTGTATGAACTCTTTGATGGTGTTGATGATCGAGTCTCGGTGTACTTGTATGTCTTCATTTGTGACGTTCCACACCGCATTACAATGGTTCGTTCGATTTTCGGTTGTATACATTGAATTATTTTCACATTGCTTTTGCTGGTAGTGCCCCATATTTCAATGCCATATTTCCATATGGGCATGATTAGTGCTTTACAATATATTTTTTTTTTTTTTTTACAAGCCTTTTTATTGGATCTTTCTAAAATTACTTAGAAACTAACAATAAGTAATCAAATCTTACAAACTAAATAAAATTATGTGATATTCCCAACGTTCCATCACAATTTGTTGAGTCACGAGGTATAGCAATTTCACAGCATATTCAGTGTGTCTTTTCTTTTTAATCGACGATGCCCCGTGCTCAGCAACAATTGCCTAGCAAGGGGATTCGGATGACTGTGTAATTTTTGAATGTAGCTTCTGCAAGACATTGCAACTTCCTCAGAAATTGTGGGTACATTTAAATCTCGATGGATGTTAACGTTCCTCCTTCCTTCTTTTGTGTATCAGCCACCATAACTGATTAATTTTAAGCTTGATCAATTGTTATTTCCAGGTATTTAGCCTTTGTGTCAATTATAACGGGTTCATTATTTATATACAGGTTATGATGACTGTATCTTCTGTTTGTGTAGATTACATGAACCGTTTTATTGCTGTTGATTTCAATGCCCCACTCCTTGAACCATATTATTGTAACGTCCAGTAGTGATTGAAGTTTTGTCGTTGCTACGCCTATGCTCTTATTTGATGATAGCAACAGTGTCATCAAACGTTGCTGCTGTATATAGAAGGTGTAATAATGGACCCAGAACACTGTCTTGGGGTACTCCAGCTTCCATTTTTTAATTTCAGAGCATATAGCTACGTAAAAGTTGAAAGAAACTATTTGGGAGCTGTTGATTTAGTTTATTTAGTAACCATTGGTGCACCGTAAAAGCCTTTGCAACGTCAAGCCACACAAAAGTTTTTGGTGTCCACTTCAGCTAAGATTTTATTTGTAACCCTGTGTACTTGTTAAATCGTAGAATGTTTGCGTCTGATTACTTTTGAAGTTTTTTTGCATCGAGCTTTTTTGATATATATGATACTTTATCAGATATGTACTCGGTAAAGTATTAGTACATGCGTATAAATTTAATTATTGTCCTTTGTTTTGTTACTAATGAAATAATTTTAACTTTAAATAAAAAAAGTATATTTAAAATCCGTTTATTTATTATTTGTTATTTGGTAGGAGTGCTTTTCAAACAATATTGATGCAACTTCTTTTGAGTTAAGTTGTTGCTAAATAATGAACTTCTAAATCTTGTGACTAATAACGAGATCTCGAAAATCCCGGGATTATAAAAACCGAAAAAATTGACGTCCCTAGTGTCCCGTGTCCATGTATGTTGATGAGTGGTTCTCGTAAGCAGACTCCATAGTCAGGTAGTACAAAGCATATTATGTCTCTGGTGATCGCAGCTTACTGACGTGGAGCTTTATATGCTACCCGTTAACGTGTGCACACCTTAGCTGCCACAACGTATTGATACGAGTTGATGTTCGTATCACGAACCGAACCCACAACCTGCGTGCCGTCAATCAGCACGTGATTAATTTGGTTTCTCGTTCTCTGATTCTTAGATAGACACGTCGCTATAGAAAGTGCAAAAAACAGGAAATAGACCTACTATCGGATATCATATGAGGTGGACTCTGAGTTAGAGTGGGGATATCTATAGAAACTAAATCAGTTAGGGAAGAACAACAAAGTCAGTCTCTGCTTGGTCTCGGGACACACAGAAATATAGAGTAATAAACTACATGACGAAGTCGCCAGAAAGGAGCCTCTACGACAATGATTGGGCCAGAACCTTATTTTGGTATAGGAACTGGAGTATGGCAAGGAGTATTAAAAGAACAAGAAAGACAAGAGATACAGGCACTCTTCTTGAGCCACCCAGGGCTAAGACAATCCAAACTAGTGTTGGGCAATTATACCTGCAAAAGATCTGAAATTTGCCTTCCTTACTACTAAGTTGCAGCTATTTTGAAAAGCGTCAGTTACTATTAGCTCTAATCTGTTAATTCCAAGATCTAGTTCTTGAAAGTTTATTATTTTTTCCTTAAGCATTAAATACCATTCTCGAAGCGCAAATTCTACGATGACCAGTTGGTCTTCCTAAAATTCCTAACTTTCCTCTTCATATCAAATAATTTTTCTTTCTCTGGTACTGACCACTTCTACCCGGATTGCCGAAAGATTCCCGTGGAGGAGAAATTAGAAGAAATTACATTATTTTATTGATCAAAGTAGCTGCCGTTTTCTTCCACATCTTTCAATCCTTAATTTTTTGAAAGTACTCCATTACCTCCGGATTGACAGAAAAAAGCCTTGAGAACAGGCTTAAACTTGGATTTGCACGGGCTTTGATTAAAAAAGTTGGTTACTTTTGCTGGAAATATGCATTTATTTCGATAATAACATGAAATAATTCATTATTCAAAGTATTGTCCATCGTTAGTTACGACTTTTTCCCATGTTTTTGGCAATTTATGGATTCCGTTATGGATTTTTGAGGCCAAAAATGAATTAAGCCAATTTCTGATTCCCTGTACTGAAGTGAAGAGTATTTCCAGACGGGGCAAGGTCTGGGCTATAAGGCAGGTGAGGTAAAATTTTCCATCCATTATTTATCAAATAGTCTTTGACGGGTTAAGCAACATGTAGCCGCGCGTTGTCATGATGGAAAATTATGGAATTGGGTCTGGGCGCATATTCCGGGCGTTTTTCGGCCAATGCTTGCTTCAAACGAATCGATTGTGTTTGATAGCTAAACCTGGTTCCAGAAACTCATAATATAATACTTCCTTCTGGTACCACGATATACAGAGCATTCCCTTGGCGCCATGGATATTTGGCTTTGTTGATTTTGCTGTTTAGCCGGGCTTCACATATGATTTTTTTTGCTTTTTGGATTATCGTAATAGACCTATTTTTCATCACCAGTAATCATACGATGCAAACAGGACTTCTTTTTAAGGCGTTCAAGCAGCATTTCTGACATGCAATTCACCACTCAACATTTTTCGGCTCAATTTCCTGGCTTTGGGATGAATCCCAGTGCTTTGAATCATTTGGAAATGACTTGTTGTATTATTCCCAATGATTCCGCAAGTTCTTCTCGTATTTGAGGTGAATTTTGATCGAGTTTTGGGCGTTCCTGCTTCCTATTTCTGATACACTCCAGCCTTTGGAGCATATTCGGATGAAATTCCGTGATGAGCTTCTCTTGCCTTTCTTTTTAATTACAGAACAAAAGCAAACTTTCCCATTGATGTTTTGTTGTCACGTATGTAAACATTTTGCGCGTAATAAAAGAAAAGGTTTATATCAACTTCTGTTCACTTTGGCAGATCGAATCGAATAGGTATTTTGACGCTCTTTAAGATGCAATAACTCTCAATGATAAGAAATCACTGCACATACAATAATAGCAATGCCATGTATAGCAAAATGAACTTTTTAAGTTCTAGACCAATAGTTTAGACGAAAAAGTTTTGGGAATATGGGTCGAACAACAGCTATTACAACAGAAATTTGGATTTGATATACGGAAATTAAAAACCATTTCAAATATATAATTAAATGTACCAAACTCTGGACATGGAACAAAAAGTAATTATGAACAACAAATATATGTGGAAAAGTTTGAAAGATACAATTTATCACAATGTACAAAATAGTAAAATATATAGCAGTATATTTTTATCAGTAAATTAAAATAAAATAAATATGTGGCACTTATAAGCCCCGAAGAGCCCTTCAAGCCATTGGCCAAGCCTCTATTCCATTACTGTTGTGCGTTTTAAATTTTTAGACAATATTAGAAGGGACCTACTTATTTTAGCCAGTTCCGAATAGCAGAACTCTTGCGACAGGTGATTACTGTTCGACAGAAACAATCTTTTCGATATTAAATTTGCTTCAGTCGGGGATTGAACCCACGAATTACAAATAAGAAGGCCAGCACACTAACGACTGAGCTACGGAACCCACAAATTAAGGGCAATTAAAACAAATTCTTGAAGCTTTCAATTTTGAAGTGTTTCATTTAGTCCATAAATTGCATTTCTACAGCAATTCAAAGTTTTATTTCTTAATATAGTAATTATAATATGTAGTTATATGTATGTACATATGTACGTAAATTAAATGGTTATAGGTATTGATTTAGTCGGACCTCTCCCTACTGTGGCCGCACTTTTACAGCGGTTTGATGTTGAGATTTGAAGTTCTAGCTAAAATTACTACAAATCAATGATGTTAGTTCGAGTTAACCCTCTTCAAAGGTTTGACACATCTTCTTGGAGCATAGCGAATCTGAGCGACTTCATGTCACCCATGTGCAAACAGCATGATAGAAATACTTCACAGTTCTTTGAAAACTTCTCTGATATCCTACAATTCTGCTAATTGAATGGAGCTTCTTCCAACAGTTTTATTGAGGTTAATATCTATATTAATATCTATGTTAATATCTATCTATAGAAGAGTAGCGTACTCTTGCAGAACTGGTGTATGGCACTTTACTTGAGGCCCATAATTATCATTCACCTACAGGCGATTTCGAAAATCATGGATGAATTCTTTAAAGTAAGATTATTGACGATTATTAGCTGCTTTCTTCGAGAAAGACCTAATTAGTGACTAGCACCGTTTTACTACCACCTATACTTATTAAGTGTTTTATTTAAAAGTTGTGTTTTCATATATTGCCTGGTTACTAGACCAAAGAATTTTATGCTTTAGCTTACACCACAACAATATTTTATATATAATTTATATGGTATATATGGTTAATTGTTTACATCACTTCAACAAAGTTTAATATGTGTGAGCTAAACTATGCAATCGTTTAATAATAATAAAATAAAGATTTGTTCCCAAATTTATCAAACTAGCCCTTAAATACTTTGTTGTCCCAGCCAGCACCACATCTTACAAAAATTGTGCGTCGGCAGTAAAATTCATAGCAAATAACAAAAGAAAGTACCAAGAAATTCAGGCATAGGGGATAGTTTGTATTGACTTCCTGAGCTCAAAACACATTTTTTGAATTTTTCTGTATGGTTAAGTTTTTGAGATAACAGTAATTTGGATATCGCTTCATTAAAAAATTTTTTTTGCTAAACTATTAGGCGCGATCAACACAAGCCGTGCCTAGTTCTAAATATAATAAAAATACACTTTTCACGATATACAACTTGTAGTGATTGAGATAAGAGTCACGGAGTTATGACTGGTCAAATTCAAAATTTTGTAGAATTTTTGCGACTTTGAAAAAAATCAGGAATATTTTATTTTTTGAAAACTAGCCTGTTTAATTGCAAGTACTTGAAGTCTGACAATACCAGGATTGGGTGAAAATTGACTTTTTGATGATTTTTTTTCTGTAACACTCAAAATTTTAAGTGCTCATAATATACTGTATTGTGCGATGCTTTGCCCTTACACATGGCGTCGCCCTTGCATTTCCTGTTTTTTGGATAAAACAAATGTGTTGCGATTACCGATGATGAAAATGGATTGCTCTGAGGTCGAGATTGACTGGCTGCAATTGTTCTCGGAAAGGACTTTGAAAGTCCTCTGATTTTGTCGGAGGAAATGAGAGTTCAATCAATTCTTTATCAATGGCAACGATTTCTTTCTGATCTATTAAAATTTGATCTTACCGGACGTTTGTCGATGAATTCAGCTAAATTTGGATTCCATATAAAATATTCGATTCCTGTTTAGAACGTAAACTCCAGGGCTCAAGTCTCTTAATCCTCCTGGGATCCCTCCAAGAGCAAGGTCCATTGTTACATCCACTATTGACGTTTTTGACGTTTCTGTTTGAATTATCTTTAAAAGGATTTCAGCATCAACACCAGAATCTTTCAGCTTCTCTGACAATGACTTAATCACTTCTGCAGCTATTTCAAATTTGGAAAGTTCAATGAATTGTTCTGGTTCTGATAGGAGAGGAGGTTAAGCAATGAGCAAGTCCTCAGCGTTGTCCTTTACGCAATTTGAATAATAGACTGCTACAAAGTTTATTGGATACAAACCATATTTTCAGAATCCGTTTTGTATAGTAGCCACCAAATCCTTATTTTTAACAACTGCGTTATTTAAGAGGGGATAGACTTTTTTTTTGGTAAGTGGCTGTCCCAAATTATTTGATTGCCAATCAAACAATTAGTTTAAACAGTTTTCCGTCCGCTGAAAAAAATTTAATCATCGTTTATATCTTCTTTTCTTTTCCGACTGCGATTTGATAAATATTTTTATGGCCCTTGGTAGCTATATCTTTCCTTTGAAGGAAGGGTCATTCATGATGTTTTCCAGGCCAATAGTTTGTAAGTACTTCTCCAGTTCTTTGAACCATTTCAAAATTGTCTCCTGTGTCACTACTGCTCTACCCTTACTTATTCTTTCCGCTTCCTTCTTTGCTATAGATGGAGTCCACTTGATCAAACTTTCATCCCGGTCGATTATTTTTAAATGGTGTTTTTCATTTCGTGTCATTTATAATTTGTTTAACAGTGTTCAATAAATCGTCAAGTTTTAGCGGAAATCCTCGTTTACATCGATCGGCACACCACTGAGTAATCTGTTGCTCTTCTTCAGATGTTAGAAAGGATTTAGCCACATCCTTGTCGCCTTTTCACCGATTAGTCTTTTGCCTTCAATCGGTCATGCAAAGTTGAGCGGCATAAACCATATTTATTTGCCGCTTGCCTTATGCTGATATGGTTTGACCTTATATCTTCTAAGCCCTGAGCTATATTGTCTGCATTCATTTCTTAAGAATAATAACAAAGGCAGAACGTAGTATGGCTGAAAACCGCAGATTTCATACAAAATAAAGTTGTCCGGACATTTAACCTTATTTTCTTAGTATCCGGACAGGCATATTCTTACTTAGTAAACCCTGTCCGAATACCGAAAACATATGAGAAAAACATATTTCTTTTTCTGTAAATTATAGAAGATATACCAAATTATCATTTAGGAGGATTACAAAGAGAATTCGTCGTTTCTCTGGCTGTCCGAAAACTGAAAATCATCTCCAATTTTTGGTTTCATTGTCCAGAAACTAAAAATTTAGGCAAATAATTTCATTGATTTGATTTTTTTTATATTAATAAAGTATATTTCAAGGAAAGGTAAATATTATCCATTATAATAATTTTATAAATACTTGTTTAATGACTTACTTGCTCCTATTTTTTTTACTCAAAGCGGCAACACAACCGTGGACGCTGAACTGACGCATAACTTAAAATATGCAATTGATTTTCCTGAAACTTTTCATGTAAATGTAGGACGATTTCACCGATTTTGAAAGCATTTTTTTATTATGTGGTTTGAAAGTATTTTGTTCATGGCTTAATAGGATGGAAAAAGGATTCGAATCGGCATCATATGAAGTATGTTAAATATACTATCTGGCTCCGAAGAACTGAGCATTTTCAAGAAGCAATTTTTGTTCATCACATTCGAGAACTACTGGATTTCGTTACAATATACGAGAAAAATTGAATAGGCTGTCGTGGAATCTCTAATAAATTTGGAATTATGCTATACAATTACACATTTTGTAACGCAAGCAGATTTTAATAACCTGATTCGTGACGGGTAAATTTCGAAAGAGACACTAGGAATAAATCGTTCCCGTTTGAAACAATGGAAATTTGTTGCTGGTGATTTTAAAATAACGTCAGATCGAAAACGCGCCAAAACCGAGTCATTTAACAACCATTTTAATATACATAAAGATACGGAAAAAATTTGCGCGTACACGTGATAGTAGTAAAACTTCTTAAAAACCCCAAATCAGCTATTAACACCACCTTGTATGAATTCTTACCAGTTAGAAATTCCAAGCGCCGTCAGGTTCTTCAGTACTTGGTCTTTCCACTGGAGGTTAGGTCTCCCTCTTCTGCGTCGTCCTCCAGCGGGTTCCGAATATAACACCTTCTTAGCTGGAGCGTGTTCCTCCATTCGCTCGACATGACCTAACCAACGCAGCAGCTGGATTTTGATGCGCTTTACTATGTCAATATCAGCATACAGCTCATACAGTTCATGGTTGTACCTTATTCGGTACTCGCCACCAACGCAAATAGATCCAAAGATCTTGCGTAGGACTTTCCTCTCGAAAACCCCAAGCATTCCCTAATCCTAGGTGGAAATTGTCCAGGCTTCAGCGCCATATGTTAGGACAGGCATGATGAGAGTTGTAGAGTGTAGTTTTCGTTCTTCGAGAAAGGGCCCAATTGCTTACTTAGCCCAAAGTAGCACCTGTTTGCAAGAGTGATCCTTCGCAATATCTTCAGGCTGACGTCATTACTACTGTTAATGCAGGTTCCAAGATAGACAAAGTCCCTTACTACTTCAAAAGCGTAGTTGTCAACAGTGACGTGCTGTCCAAGACGCCGGGACTCTTTGTTTGTTGACACTAGATACTTCGTCTTGTCCTCGTTCACCGTAAGACCCATTCGACGCGACTCTCTTCTAACTCTGAGAATGATACATGATGATTATGTCAATATCGTCGGCATACGCTAACAGCATGACACTTTTGTTGAAGATAGTGCCATTATGTCGTAGATCAACAGCTCGTATTATTTTATTCATAATAAGATTGAAGAAGTCGCACGATAACGAATCACCTTGTTTGAAACCCCGTTCGGTGTTAAACGGTGCGGAGAGGTCCTTCCCAATTTTCACTGCACAACCGGAATTATGCAGTGTCATTCTACAAAGTCGAATGAGCTTTGCAGGAATACCGAACTCAGACATTGTTGCGTAGAGGTAATCCCTTACCGGACTGTCGAAAGCGGCTTCATAATCAACAAATAGGTGGTGTGTGTCGATCTGTATCTCTTGGGTCTTCTCCAGGATTTAGCACAGTATGAAAATCTGGTCAATGGTGGATTTACCAGGTCTGAAGCCACACTGATACGGTCCAATCAGGTTGCTGAGCATAGGCTTCAATCTTTCACACAATACGCTTGATAGGACCTTGTACCATATATTTGTACCTAATGTATGCTTCGATTGTTGAACTAAAATGCATACATGTTAAAAATAAAATATAAACTGTTTATGAAATGTTAAAAAGGCTGTCCTTTATCCTGTTTTTTGGAACCATTTAGCTTATGTAGCGTTTTTATTTGACCGATCTAGCTTTTTTATTTTTAAAGTCCTGGCAACACTGTATTGAATGTGTCTCCCATGCAGTGTTGCCATATTTACAGTTTTAACTGTAAATTACAGTTTTTTAGACAAGCTCACAGTTTTTTAAAAATACGTCGTAGTACAAATTACAGTTTTTTATTTCAAATTTAAAAAGAGAAATAAAAAACATTTATATTTTTTTAATTTTAATAAAAGTATATTATATATTTGTCTACAGGGAACAGCACTGTAGATAAATAAATAAATGAAAGCTCACGGGGACCCTGTGATTAAATTGCAACCATGCTTCGATACGGCAATTTGTTTGTCATTTGTGTATTGCTATTGTTTTCTGAGTGAAGAAGAAGAAGTTTTCTGTACGTTGGTGGCTGTTTGATCTTTTTTCCGTTAAAAATGGACAAGTTTTGAACAAAAAGTGGTAAGAAATCTAAGAGTAAATGGAATTCGAATTTTTATGTCAAATTTTATAATTTAGGTAGTAGAAAACGACAAGGGAGTACTGAAAACGAAGCAAACCCGGTACATTCTCCGCCACTCACCATTCAAAATGAATTGTTTTGTGTTATGTTTTTTTAATAAAATTAAAAAAAGAAACGTTATTTTACAAAAATCTCGTTTTTGAAGGTTACAGTTTTTTGGTTCAAAATACAGTTTTTTTTTGTCAGTTTCACAGTTTTTTGAAGCACGTAATAACACGAAAACAATAACATTTTCAGTATGTGTCTGACTGTCGTTTGTATATGTGGATGTACACTCTATCGCTTTTCTATCGTTGTACATACATACGTTTTGTATTGTATTTGCCTAATATACTCTCGAATTAATCGTCATTATTCGTTATTATTCGTTGGTTGCTCTCTCACTCTCAACACACACACACTATCTATTGCCAAGAACCATTGAATATGATATATTGCTTGTGGCGTTGTGCTTATGTTGATTTCTTTTTCATTCTCCCTTTCTCTAAGCTATATATTCCTTCCTACTCATATAACGAAAATAGCTTTAATAATTTCACACTCCATTTGCTACACCGCCGCCTAAGAAGTTTTACTTCAAAAACTTTAGATATTAAAAAGACATATGTAGACTGCAGACTTATCTGTAACTAGTCGTAAGGCCGTACTACTACATATTGGGAATATATATCCATTCGCCTACGCTACAAATATGCCCGAAAATTATGAAAATATAAAGACAATACTAGACATATTACATAATTCCCGACAGTGTGAGTACAAAATGAGATGCGATTTGAAAGTGGATGCACTACCAGCTGAATCTTATGCGGAATTGCGTTCGATGACTTGATACTAAAAGTGATACTTGGTTTACTTTACTAAGATATCAAAAAAATTGAGGCGCTATATAAAGGAAAATACATTCGATTCAAACCGATTACTACGAAACTGATATTATTGTTTCGATGTTATGGCAAACATGTTTACACTCATATCGAAAACCCAAATCGTTAATAGTTTTACAATAAAGTTAAACTTCATACAAAGAAAAAAAAAACACCTTAAAAACAAACAATTTTAGCACATTTCACATAGAACGCGAAAACAGAAAACATCCCCAACCTTCACATTTATTATAATTTAATAAGTGCAAATTGCAGTGTATATATGAGCTATTGTGTGCAATTACTTGAGACGTAAATATGTTTATAAATTTATGATAATTGTACCATAATAGCGCTCTAAATTGGCATGTGCAACTAATCGCTTCTACCACGTATAAATCTCACTTGACGCTCTTGTAATATATTTTACAGAGAAGAAACTCAAATACTTTATAAAACGTCTAGTATCTGCCTCAAAAGTAAAATTCAAAAATTTAATTAATGTGTTAAACCCAAATGGATTATATCCATATGAATAGACACTCAAAAAGTTTTAACTGCTTGTTGCACATCGTTCAGATGCTAACTTTTTTGTTGCACATCATTGAAACTTATTTGAAGTACTATGCAATACATCCTACATACACATCAAAGTCCAAGTCGTTGCCAATCTTTCTACGTTATTAGCAATAAAAACTTAACCAATATGTAAATTAACTAAATATGTAAATTCATGTACGTATGTGGAGCAACTCTGAACACTTTGTACACAAATTGATTTACCAAAAATTAAAGATGTTCTTTAGCAAAAATAGTCTTCTGCACGCATACTTCAAGAGCTCATTACACATATTTATACGCCACTAATCCGTTCATATTCTTCGCGCGCTGCAAATTATATGTACAAAACTGAACTTTTAATTGAGTGTTAATTGACACTTAAGCGCAATTACAAGATCGTATATGAGAAATAAACCCAAATTATTTTAGCCCTATCTATTTAATCGATATTAAAATATTAGAAAATATTGAGAGAATATTGAACAAAAAAAAAGAACTGCGCCTACGAAAGTACTAAAACTTAATAAGTAACTTCTTTTCGCGCCAAATATTTTATTACCAAACTACTAGCCAACAAGTTTGTTAATGAGAGGTATGGACACAGCTACAATGGCTCGGCAGTAAAAGAATGATGAGGACATCGATGAAACAAACGCCTATTTTGAGGACCTTGAGAAAATCCTTTATTTCGAAGTCATAAAAATGTGAACTAAATGTTAGGAGCTAAAAGGAGATTATGTTTAGAAATAAAACCAGCCGGAGTTGTTTATGAATTGAAGGATCTGGGAGATCTCTATTTTAGATACCTGTCTTAGGGTATCAAAGAAAGGTCTACCTAAGGGTGCTAATCGGTTTCTGGATAAGGCCGGTCATTTGCACAAGAAATGCTCTATCATCTCCTTAGCGGTTATATCGTTGCAGCTTCTGCAATAGTCGTTATGCGGAATACCCATTTTCTCCGCATGTATACCAATGGCCCAGTGACCTGTGCATACTCCTATTAGTTTGTGTATGACGGCCCTAGATCTACCCAGAAGGCTCCTTGTCCCCTTCTCGTTGTAGTCTGGAAAGGTGGCTTTTGAAATTGAGCAGATCGTGGTGCTAGTCCATTTCCGCTGTGCTTTGTTTATATAGTATTTTTGAATGATCCCCTTGGATTTGGATAGGGGAACACCTACATCGGCATTGGTTGTTCGTTCATTGTCTGCAGATGAGCTCCTACGAGATAATTGATACTTCGAGGTTGGCAGATATTGAGGTTATTGTTTGTTTACACTCTCCGACCAGCTTTGAGCTAACAGTTGGCGCGGCTAGCGCCTTTATAGCTGCCTGGCTATGGGAGAGAAATGTTACCTTTCCAGTTATGTTCCTCTGCTGAAGCAATTCGCATGCTTGCAGAATTGCGTATACCTCGGCCTGGAACACACTGCAGTAAGAAGGGAGTTTTAGAGACGTTGATATTTCTAAGGACTCCGAATAGATTCCTGCTCCTCTGCTGAAGCAATTCGCATGCTTGCAGAATTGCGTATACCTCGGCCTGGAACACACTGCAGTAAGAAGGGAGTTTTAAAGACGTTGATATTTCTAAGGACTCCGAATAGATTCCTGCTCCAACTCCAGAGTCCATTTTGGAGCCATCAGTGAAAATGTTTGTATCCCTACCAGTCAGGATCCCACCTTTATTCCACTCATTTCTACTTGGAAAAACAGCCTTTATGCCACTCTCAAAAGCCAGCTTGCGAGGGCAAAAGTCCGTCCTGTTGTCGACTATATCTATAGGTACATTTCTAAGGATGCTACTGTGTCCAACGTCCATTTCCCTGAGTCTGAGTGCCGTTTGCGATGCAGTACATAGTATGTGCAAGTCAATTGGAAGGAGGTTTAAAATAGGATCTAAGGCTGCTGCAAGGCAGGTGCGACAGGCCCCAGTGGCACCAACGCACGCAGTGCTCTGAACTTTCCGTAGTTTATTGGTGTTATAGTTCTTCCGTAGAGCTTCCCACCAAACTACAGAGCCATATGTCAACACCGGTCTCACTACCGCTTGGTACATCCAGAGTTCCATGTTTGGCATTAAACCCCATTTCTTACCAAACATCGATTTGCAAGCATAGTAAGCGATGCAGGCCTTCCGTATTCTCTCATCGATGCATGTTTTCCAATTCAGTTTGCAGTCTATAGTCAGTCCCAAATACTTGGTACTGTTCGATAAGGTTAGTTGTTGTCCATTTAATGTTGGTAGTCTGAAGGTAGGTCGTTGTGCTTCCTCGTAAAGAGCAGTAACTCCGTCTGATCCGGATTCAACCTAAGGCCACAATCTTGTGCCCATCTACTTATTTTTACTAATGTTCTTTCCATGATTTCACTCATCACGGAAGAGAAGGGACCCGAGACAAGGATCGCTACATCATCAGCGTACGCTACAACCTTAACTCCAATTACGTTAAGTTCCACAAGGATATCGTTTATAGTTATGAGCCAGAGCAGGAGGGACAGCACGCCGCCCTGCGGTGTGCCCCTACGCACCCCCTAGCCCAGCTAGTATGAAGAGCGCCCTTAGATACCTCGCTTTCAGCAGGGTACCGGACGTCTCCTACGACTTCTTGGGTGCCATTGTGGCTGGTGTTCTCTCTTTGTTGGACGTGGATGGTAAATTAGATATATTAGGGTCGGTGACAGGGGTGACATATCTGTCACCCTTGTCATCCTTGCTTTTGATGCTCTCCTGACTACTGGCCAAGAGATCATCCTCCGAAGTGCTCTCAGAGCGCAGAGCCAGGGACTTCCTGTTTTTTGTTTTTTATTTGATGTATGTTCTCCGTTTTGAATCCCACGAGCATTCTGGAAAGGAGGGTTTTTCTATAATAAATAATGGCTTGTACCATATATGAGTTGGTAATAGCCTAAGGGCCTTAGCACTGAATTCTTTTCTGAATATTTACACAGCGACATTATAATTTACTACCAAAATTCGGAGTCGGTGACTGCAACTTTAATTTAAATTATTGGTTACAGTAGACAAGGAATACATAGTTTAATTAAAAAATTTCAGTGTACATATTTGCTGCTGAATATTCCTTTGCCAATAAAACAGCGGATTGGTCGAATATGGTTGCCGTCCAAGCCAAGTCTATTCCACGGCGTCCTCAAGAATTGGGCAACACTCTTATCACACAATTGCCAATTTTGCCTAAAGATCTTAGCCTGCACCCTTATAAGGTCAAGTTACTCAAGAACTGAAGAACGACGTACGTTCTCGAATTTTATATTTCTTTTAAGTTATCAAGTCCTTATTAAAAAAAAACCTTAAAAAGTCTACATAAATTCAGATTTTAGATCCAAAATTTACCAATAAATAAAGTTTTAATGGTATCGAAGCACTGTCACGGCATGCCGAAAGCAATATAATTTTTTTCACAAAACAAAAAACATTTTTTATAGGTATTATTTTCCGGCTGTGAAAATCTGTTACCAAAAAATGTTGAGGACACTTTGAAAAACTTCTGAGATGTTTGTTTTCAGCTACATATGTTTCCAAATTGGTTCAGTGTAAAGTTCACAATTCATTAATTAAATTTCATAAAACATCTGATTTAGTTAAGAATATTGACACCACAAATTTAATATGCCTCCATTATTGTCGCATCAAATACCATCCGAACAGTTAATTAAAAAATTATATGTTTAGTAAAAAGATTTTCTCTATACAACATTACGAAACATATGTATGTACATCATATATACATCTTACATACCTAATTACGATTGAATTATGCTATGTATTCATGTATTCATTATTCATGTACTACATGCTTCCCCTTGCGGTAAAAAAATTGGGTCAAAAGGAATGTCATATGTCAAGTGTGTGACATGACATGATAGTTGGATATAAAAATAACAAAGAGAAAAATGCAAAAAATATTTTTAGTAGAGCAATGAAAGTGGTTTTCTTTTCTTTTGCATCAATTTTCAATAGCTGAAATCCCCTTTTTTACAATTCACTATGCGAAGTCTTTAGGCAGAAAATATTTATCAAATTTTAATCGTTTTCAATTTATAACTTGCAAAATTTAAAGAACTCTCACTGAATTGAAATTTTGATGAATGCTGCCGCCGCATCCACTCAGTAGTAAAATATTATTGTCTATAGCATTACTAACCGTGTTTTATTCGACAAGTCGCCATCTTTATGCTAATACAAAGACATAGATGTTCAGTTTTTTCCTAAGCAGGGTTGATTAGATTTATATTTTATATATAAATTTCATATAGCACAAATTCTTATTATTTAATTGGTAAACGTTTGACAAATAGTGAAAATATATATATATATATATATATATATATATATATATATATATATATATATATATATATATATATATATATATATATATATATATATATATATATATATATATATATCATCTCTCGGGCAATTTGTGTATACCACATTTTTAGTTTTGGTTTGTGGTTTGCCTCATTTTTCGAGGCAAACCACTCCTCAAGCCATTTTCTGACGTCTTCATAGGAATCGAAGAGTTGTTCGTCGAGCGCGTGACCCATCGACGAGAACAGGTGATAGTCAGAAGGGGCCAGGTCTAGTGAATAAGCGGGATGAGGTAGCACCTTCCAATTGAGTGTGAAAAGAATTTTAAAATTATTGACTGGCATTTTGTTCCCATAACTTTAATTTGCAATATAGAGATTAGTACATATAAGTATGTGATTTAGTTTTTTTATGAAATGATTAATCTCTGTGTTTTAAATGCTGCTATAAATTTATATTTTAATATAACTGTGTAGGTATATAAATATGTTCCCAAAAGTTTATCTTTTAATGTAAGTACATACATTTGTGATTTAATTTTGATAAGCGATTTTTTAAATGTATTAACATGTGTAACAATGAAACGTGAAATTAATATTTTTGTTTATACATTAGTAATAAAAGTGAAACATTACACTTTTTAATGAATAACATAAAGCGACATAAATATTATTATCTGTTACTTCATTAAAATCTACCACTAAATTTTAGAGTCTACCACAATTTCATTTATCTTTAAAAATTTGCTTACAGTCCAAACACTGTTCGTAATGTCAAACATTAGGTCAAACATACAAAGGATTCGCCGAGAAATATTTCTGCCCGTGTAAACGCGTGCAAATGTTTTTGAGTCTAAATGCGGACTAAACAAAAGCAAAAACACTATCATGCGCCGCATAATCAAACAGCAACCATGGTTGTCAGCAACTGATGTTTTTGTATTTGTGCTTTTACCAACAATAATAGAAAAGAAAATGGCGACCATCAGAGATTTTTCTAGATGTGAGGTCACAATAATTCAGCAAGATGACAAAATACCAAACAAATTGAAAAGAAAAATATGTATATAGTATAATTAACCAAGCACGGCAATCATAAAATTTGTTCTCATGTCATTTACAGTATATGCCAAAGTATGTTTAGGTAGCGTTAAAATTACTATATGTCAAAATATTAAAAATTATTAACCCTCTGGTTGAGTACGAAATAATGAACTTTTTTTAAATTCCTTAAAGAAAAACAATGGGCTTTCACCAAATATTTGAATATTTTATGATTGTAACATTAAAAAAAATATTTACAAGTTGATGTAATTAAAGTAAAATTAGTAATAATCTAAAAGAAAGAATAAACAAATGAATGTGAGATGTTTGACTTTTATATACAACCAGAGGGTTATTGTAACAAAATATTTCCGAATTTTTCAGTTTGATAGATTTGACAAAGCTGTCTTTTCAATTTCTTCTGTAGTAATTATACTGTAATATATAATTATTAATTATAATAATTATTAATTATATAAACAATGCGGAATAATTGTCAAATTTACTGAGAACCGATTAGAGGTTGTCCGTGTGCTTTCGTATAATATGCGCATTAGTCGTTATTAACAGTGTTACCAGATTAGCATTTTTGTTTAGTTTTGTGGCATTTTTCTAGCCCTTCCTTATTTTCAAACTAGCTTTTTGTAAGTATAATCGTCCACACATACAGTACAAGATATTGTATAAATTCAGTGCAACGCTGTGTTACAAAGCAAAGACAATTTTTTGGTGAGAATTATCATGTAGCAGCATCACATTATCATTATCATTCTCTTATATTAAATAGTCAGCTGTGTTGCGCGGAATATTCGTTTCTATTACAGGGTGCCGTGGCTCAGTGGTTAGTGTGTTGGCCATTTGATTTGTAGGTCGTGGGTTCAATCCCCGGCTGAAGCATAACAAATTTAATATCGAAGATATTTTTGTTTCGAACGGTATCCGCGGTATATATATATATATATATATATATATATATATATATATATATATATATATATATATATATATATATATATATATATATGCGGGAAGCTCTACTTTTTTGCTTCAATTTGCTTCAATTTGCAATCCGCATGCTTGCAATCGTTTATTCGCTGAAGCTTAGCTTTAAGTAGGTCAGTCGTCAAGAACTTTATTATTTTATTTATTATTAATGAATTAAGTTTGTCTTTATGAATAAATTAAGTGTGAAAACATAAATGTTAATAAAACTAATAGTGTTTAATAAATGATAATAAATAAATTTTATTTTCTTAAAAATTATAAACCTAAATGTTATTAACTGGCGCCCAACTAATGGGTAAAAAGATCAAAAGTTGATTATTCGTAAAAACCCGAAAAAAAGCCTGTAGTGCTCGTCCGCAGGCAGCCGTACAAAATAAGTATCAAAGTGAAACCTTAGTAACCAAAGTAAAACGGAGAACTTTCGCGAGATCGGTACGGTTTAGTGTTTAAAAAAATAACAACTAATAAATGCAGCTGAAAAACTTTAAGTGGTGCTGAGAAACAACAAAATTAATATTTTAAAAATATTCCGAAATAGAGGAGATTGCAGCAGAAAAACTCTTGGAAAGAGTGCAGCTAACGCATCAAAAAAATTCATCATAAACAAATACTCGAAATAGAGGAGATTGCAGCAGAAAACTCTTGGAAAGAGTTATGTAAACCATTTCGAATTTATTAAAACTTAACTATAAGTAAAAATTCATTGAAATTTAAAAAGTAGTCCACATATAAATTTTTTTAACAATAAGAAAAGTGAAACAAAACCAGAAAATCAAGTTATAAATTTTAGGAGAAATATTTAAAAGAATATTTTTTTTTGTAGAAACTAAAGGAATAGATAAAATTAAAATGAATCCAAACAACTTGGTACGTCCTCCCGTACTTCAAACTTCAGCCCCAATTCAAGAAACACCAGCTCCAAGTCAAGCAGGCTCAATACGAGCCCAAAATCAAGCGATTACTCCAGAAATGGAATTGACAATCAGCCAAGCAGTGCACAGACTCTGCTTAGCAGAATGTGCAGCAATAGTGCCATCACTAGTAACACCTAGGGAAAACAGTTACGTAGACCAAACCATAGACAATGCTCACCTAACAAACCTAGCAGAGCTTGATAAAATACCAGATGTAGTACGAAGTCTTCGCGAATTTTCTGGAGACCCAAGAGAATTTGCCTCTTGGAAGAAAAGTGTAGACCGAATAATGAAATTATATGATTCAATGAAAGGAACTCCGAAATATTTCGGAATCCTAAATGTTGTAAGAAATAAAGTTGTAGGCTATGCCGACACAGCACTAGAATCTTACAACACCCCATTAAATTGGGAAGCAATCTCAAATTGTCTTGCAACACACTACGCAGACAAACGAGATCTTGGCACACTGGAATACCAAATGTCCACTCTTATACAGGGCAATAATTCTGTACAACAATTTTACCAAGAAGTATATGTGTATCTAACACTTATACTAAATAAAGTCGCCTGCATGAACATTGGTGCTGAAGCACTTCAATTACTCACAAAAACCTATCGAGATAAAGCACTCGATACCTTTGTCAGAGGCCTTAAAGGCGACCTATCAAAACTTCTGGGAATGCGTGAACCAACAGATCTCCCACAGGCCTTACATTTGTGCTTAAAAATGGAAAATCAGAATTTCCGCACACAACAGCCACATTATTCCAATAGAATGGCACCCCCGATTCCGCCAAAACGAAATTCAAACTCTCAACAAATGCCATTTTATCCCCAACTTGCTCACTTCCCACAGAAACAACACCTACAACCATTTTTACAACCACAAAGACCATACCAACAACCATTTTTACAATCACAAAGACCATACCAACAAACATCCTTACAACAACAAAGATCACAACAGCAACCAACAAGCATTTTCCCCACCACAGAGACCATATAACCCGAATCCATTCAATTTTCAAAATACCGTAGCACTACCTAGACCTTACCAACCAAAGCTACCAATACCCATGGAGGTTGATAGTTCTCTACAGACCAGAGCACTCAATTATACCAATAGACCACAAGACAACAGACAAACAGTTAGGAGACAAGCTCCTCAATCCAACCAATTCGAACAGCCAGCACCCAAACTACAAAGAATAAATCAAATTCAAAACACAGTAACTAACGCTAATGAAATCTCAGAATATTACCATCAAATGGAAGATCAAAATCAGAATAAAGATCAGGAACAGGAATTACAACCGTTATAAGAATACTTGGAAGAAACGAATCAATTAATGACGGAAGAAAATGACATAGCAGACTTTTCAGACATACATTTTTTAGGATAACCCAATCGTCTTTGCCGTATTTCCAGTGCAAGACGAAGGAAGGAAAATTTTTAAAATTCTTGATTGACACAGGATCAAATAAGAGTTACATACAACCCTCATTAGTAAAACACCCTACACCCAATGAAATTATTTTTACAGCAGATTCAGTAGGAGGAAAAATTCCCATAACGCAACATACGAACATTAATCTTTTCGGAAATAAAACAATACTTAAATTTTTCCTTTTGCCACCATTAAAATCCTTTCATGGAATACTAGGTAATGACAGTCTAAAGGCATTAAAAGCCGTGATTCACACAGCAAAGGACTTTATGATCATAAACAACACGACTACAATAAAAATTTTACAACAAAGGTCTCAAACTGTTAACAAACTAGAGGTGAGAACAAGCCACTTACCACAATCACAGGCAGAAAAACTCCACATTTTGTGCGAAAAATACCCTAAACTATTTATGGAACCAGACGAAAAACTGACGTACACGACCACCATAAAGGCTGAAATAAGAACTACAACAGAAAACCCAGTCTACTCAAGATATTATCCGTACCCCATGGCAATGAAAGAAGAAGTCGAAAAACAGTTACAAGAACTTCTTTACCATGGAATTATTAGGCATTCACAATCTCCATATAATTCCCCAGTATGGATAGTCCCGAAAAAACTTGACGCATCCGAAGAAAAAAAAATACCGGTTAGTAAATGACTACAGGAAACTCAACTCAGTAACAATCCCCGATAGGTACCGAATTCAAGAGATAAACGAGGTATTATCTCAAATGAAAAGCCAAAAATTTTTCACGGTCTTAGACCTTAAAAGCGGATTTCATCAGATACCTCTTGATGAAAAAGATATCCCAAAAACCGCTTTCTCGGTAAATAACGGCAAGTACGAGTACACTCGGCTACCGTTTGGCTTAAAAAATGCCTCGGCAATCTTTCAGAGAACCGTGGACAACATATTAAGGAACATAATTGGTAAATGTTGCTATGTCTACATAGATGACATTATTGTTTTCGGAGAGAACGAAGAAAAACATCTGCAAAATATAGAAGAAGTCTTCAAAACATTAGAAAAAGCAAATATGAAAGTTCAACTTGATAAGTGTGAATTTTTCAAAAACATAATCTCTGCAGAAGGAATAAAAACTAACCCAAAAAAGTGGAAGCAATAAATAAAATTTCTCATCCTAAAACCTTGAAAGACCTTAGATCGTTTCTGGGAATGTCCGGGTTTTATAGACGATTTATAAGAGACTATGCGAAACTCGCAAAACCGCTCACCGCTCTTTTAAGAGGGGAGGAGGGACGCATGTCCAAACATAGGTCTGCAAAAATTCCAATTACATTAAATCCTGAGGCCATTGAGGCATTTGAAAAATTAAAAAAGTCACTAACATCTACGGAAGTCATGCTACATTATCCAGACTACAAGAAAGAATTTCACCTCACAACCGACGCTTCTAACTATGCCATAGGTGCCGTGTTAGAACAAGAAAAAAAACCTATTATCTTTATATCCAGAACATTAAATAAGACCGAGGAACATTACGCGACTAATGAAAAAGAGATGCTCGCCATAGTATGGGCACTCAAGTCTCTTAGAAATTACCTTTACGGATCAGCATCATTAAAAATCTACACGGACCACCAACGAATAGCAAACTCAAGAGATGGAAAGCTATCCTCGAAGAGTATGACTATGAAATTAAGTATAAACCAGGGAACTCTAACGTAGTTGCAGACGCCTTATCAATGCCAGTGCAGAACACAAAAATCAACTCTATGACAGCACAGTGACAAAAGTTCCGCACAAAACTTAATACCTTTTACAGATGCTCCCATAAATGCATTTAAAAACCAGCTAGTAATTAAGACCGGACAAAACACC
The DNA here is from genome assembly GCA_963854835.1 of Megamerina dolium. NCBI lineage: Eukaryota > Metazoa > Arthropoda > Insecta > Diptera > Megamerinidae > Megamerina > Megamerina dolium. Next base: position 47,869,311 of record OY978526.1, on the reverse strand, counting down.
GCTTATGATTTTGAGCTTGGTTTTCCGACTTATCACCGACACACAATAATGGAACCCGATTATAATAACGACAAGCTTATAGAAATTCTAAAAAAGTATCTAAACCCTTCCGTTACAAACGCCATTCTAACAAACGATAGTATCTTAGGAAAAATACAGGAAATCTACCCGCTTCATTTTCAAAAATTTAAAGTACGTTACACACGCAAAATGGTGACTGACCTGACACATGACACAGACCAAGAAAGAGAAATACTCAACGAGCATAATCGTGCTCATAGAAACGCGCAAGAAAATAAAATACAACTCTTAGAACAATTCTACTTCCCTCAAATGAATTCAAAAATCACCAAAATAACAAAACAATGCAGAATTTGCAAAATAAATAAGTATGAAAGACGTCCTAACCAAACTATTCTTCAGGCAACACCCATTCCAACATATCCAGGTCATATCGTTCACATAGATATCTATTATACCAACAAAAAAGTAATTCTAACGGCCATAGATAAATTTTCTAAGTACGCAATAGCGAAAATAGTGAAATCTAGAGCAATACAAGATATCAAAGACCCCCTTCGAGACATCCTCATGTCCTTTGGCATCCCCAGTCAAATTGTAATAGACAATGAGAAATCACTTAATTCAGCCCCGATATTACACATGTTGCAAAATCAATATAACGTAGATATATTTAAAGTTCCACCCTACATGAGCACAATGAATGGACAGATAGAACGTTTCCATTCAACCCAATCAGAAATTATGCGCTGCATCAAGGCAGAAAAAATACATGACTCTTTTGACGACCTGCTAAATAGATCAATATTCAAATACAACTATACCATACATTTGGTTTTCTTTGGCCGAACAGTAACTACGAATCCCACACAGCTAGAAAACGACAGATTGGAAAACATCAAGAACATAACTGAAAAGCAGGGAAAAGATTTAGAATTCCACAATCAGAATAGGAAAGAATTTAAGACATTCCAAACAGGGGACACAATCTACGCGAACGTTAACAAAAGACTGGGAAATAAATTATCCCCCCGCTACCAAGAAGAAAGGGTTAAAGAAGACCAGGGAAACACAGTACTAACTCACTCAGGAAGAATAATTCACAAAAGTCTCATTAAATCATAAACTGTTTCAGATTAATTTGTACCTTGTGCCAAGGGGAAGTACAGATCCTAGATTATACCAACGCACAAATAGTAACATTGGAAACGGGAATTGCAAGGATTCAAACATCTACTTTCAAAATTATCCACTTGATTGACCTTCAACAATACGCACCCATGATAGACGAATTGATTAGAACTGTAAGAGATGACGTAACGAGCACTGACAAATATTATCCGTACTTAATGCATGAACTTCAGACAATAACAACCATATTTCAAGGACTGAGTCCCAAGAGAAACAAAAGAGCTATAAACGAAATTGGCACGCTCTGGAAATAGATCGCTGGTTCACCTGACCACGACGACTTTAAAATTATATCAGACAAAATAAATAACTTATTAGAAAACAACAATAGGCAAGTAGTTATCAATAGAGCTATGGAGGAAAAAATTAATGAATTAATTAAAGAAATGAATACAATAACAAACAATATAAAGTCAAATATCGCAATTAAGGAAAATTTAGCAAATATAGTAGAACGTAAGCTTAAAATAATAAAGGAAGAATTAATAAACATAGACTATGCCATACAATGGGCAAAAGCAGGAGTTATAAACTCTTTTATATTATCAGAACTAGAAATAAAATTAACGAAAGATTTTTTCGAGAAACAAAAAATACCATACGTTAACTTAATAGAAGCCATAGAATACGGGGAAATAAAGATAGCATCCAATGGACTATTGTTAATTTATATTGTTAGTTTACCAAAAACAAACGAAGAGAATTGTAGGAACTTGATTGTAAAACCTGTTAAAAATAAGAACTCAATTATTAAAATACTTGAGATAAGGTAATAATTTGTAAAGGTTCCATACTAGAAATCACAGATAAATGTAAGCCGCCGAGCGAGATATCGATTTGCAACGAGAATATTCTAAATGACATTACTAAAAGCACATGTTTGCCCAATTTACTTCAGGGACAACCTTCCTCCTGTATTATGACTAATGCAGAACATGTTCTTCCAGTCACGGAAATAAAACCTGGCGTACTCCTATTCAATTCTTATAATGGTATTATAGTGATAGATCAAAAACCAATCAACATAGATGGTACCTTTCTAATAAAATTCCATAATGCCACCGTTAAAGTTGATCGAAGAATTTACGAAAATGGCGAAATTTCTAGAGCTAACCCTCTGCCAGCTCTGATTCAATCAAAAAACATGTCCATAAATTTCGAAGAAATCTTATCACTAAAACTGCTAAAAGATTTACACATCGCTAACACTAAAGTAATAGAAACCCTGGAATCTAAAGCTAAGACAGGCATTTGTGGAATATTCGGAATCATCATATTCATTTTAATTGTAATCATTTTTAAAAGAATTTGGAAAAAATCCAAATCAATAAAAATAACGCACATGATCCCAACAAATTCGGGAGTTGTCCAAACTCCTATTTCAACGTAACACAGTGAGGACACTGCGCATTTTAAAGGGGGAGGAGTTAACGACTCAAAAATTCTTCCAAGCGAATTCAATATTTTTCGCGCTAAATAAACATCTTCCCACACGCGCAACCTAATTCGAGTTTCACAAAAAAATTCCAATTAAATTGCTGACGCTATGTCTGCATTGATTGTCCGTCACGTTGCAATCCGCATGCTTGCAATCGTTTCTTCGCTGAAGCTTAACTTTAAGTAGGTCAGTCGTCAAGAACTACTCACAGACACAAGGTGTCTTTATTAATGAATTAAGTTTGTCTTTATGAATAAATTAAGTGTGAAAACATAAAAGTTAATAAAACTAATAGTGTTTAATAAATGATAATAAATAAATTTTATTTTTTTAAAAATTATAAACCTAAATGTTATTAACTTATATATATATATATATATATATATATATATATATATATATATATATATATATATATATATATATATATATATATATAAATGTTACTATGTTAAGATAATGACATCGTTGTCTACAAAAAATCTGTATTTTCGTGGTATTGTTTGGAACTTGTTATTATATCATATAACCTAACATTTTACTATATAATATCATTCTTTAAGAAAATGGAATGGAATCTCGTTGATGAAGCTTTTAAATGAATTATGGATGAGTGAATTCCAAAAGGATTCAATTCTTTTACAGCTCTGATTTTTAGCTTATACTTTGTAACAATATGTAGTTGGAAAACAAAAAACACGTAGATGTAAAAATGAAAATTGTTTAGTACTAAAATGTTAGCATGAAAAAACTGATTGAATCCGACAAAATTTAACACACTTGAGCAAAGTAGTAATAAAAAAAAATATCCGTGTTTGGTGATTTTTCTAGATTAGTTCGTTTATGTTTTATAGATACAGAATTATTTTTAATTATTACTACTATTAATACTAGGCTTTTTTGATTTTTATGAAAAAAAAAATTGTTGTGAGTAAAAATGTAAATATTCCAATGTAAAATTGCTTCTGAATCTAAATATGATAAAATAAAATTAGTAAAAATGTTTTATAACACCTCTATTATTTTGTTAAAAATTTTGGATTCTTATCCTGACGATTGAAGGATTCATGATTTGTAGTTGTTATCATTTTAATGATTTAATTATAATTTTAAATAAGTATCTGAATTCATAAGTTACGCGTTACAAATCTCAAATCATTATTGATATCGACTTTAACATGAGCTCGCAATTCTGGCTATTTAAGAGGAATTTATGGCTTAACAATTGTTTCTGCTAATGTTTTTACAGAATATTCAAAATCTATTTGCTCGTTAGTCATTTTGGCAATAAATGCAACAATTAGAGGAATATTTTTCTTGTCGAGCAATTAGCATCTTATTTGCGGTAAGGCATTAGCTAGGAGAACTGGCAAATTGGCGGTAAACGTGTTTTCTCCCTCTCTGAAGTTTAACACTTTTTTCGTATTTTGAAATGCTGTGTGACATCAATTAAACTACATTCAAACATTTTTGTGTTTTATTATATTATTGTAAACATATTTTATGCTTACTCGATTTCAGTATTTCTTATTTTATCATTCCTTACAGCCATACCCAAACAAAAGGGTTGAGTAGAGCTTTATATGAAAATGTTGACTTAAAATTGAAATTTTTTGAGTGGTGCTCTCGCATATGGTTGAGTTACCAACTCTTTTGAAAGTATTATATTTCTTTATGCAAATTTGATATTTATTTATTTATGAATGATTTTGAATATTTGAAACGAAAAGTTTTTAATTTTCACGATTTTGTAAAAAACGAAATTAAATATATCAGGCGCCTATGGAAAACAATAAGCAATTTTTCAATTTTTATTTTTCAAAATATGAAATACAAAATTAGCGTACGTCATACAATCTTGTACACATGTAGCCATGACAACGTAAAAATTCAATATTAAATTCTATATGAATATACGTATGTAGAATTTTCATTCATAAAATTTGCATGGAAATCTTTCGAAAATTTACATTGAATATTTCAATTGTTTTTGAGAAATTTTCAATAAAATCTTGCAAATGCTTTATGGAGTATGCATGTATTTTTGCTTGCGATTGTCGGTAGATGCCTTACCTCTATTCATATAAAGGGTTTGCCATTAGGGACATAACAATTTTATCTATTAATAAAATACAGAAATATTTGAGATATTGAGTTCAAATTTATTGTGGATATATTGCAAGCATTACATTTTATGAATGAAATTCGATTTCGGTCATATGACCACCACGAGCCCGTTTACAGCGGTCGATTCTTTGACCCAATTTTCCACCACTCTAGCACACATTTCGACCGGAACGTTGGCAATATCGCGTTGGATGTTGTCCTTGAGCTCGTCTAAAGTTGCTGGCTTGTTGGAATAGACCAGTGACTTGATAAAGCCCCATAAAAAGAAATCCAATGGTATTAAATCGCATGAACGAGGCGGCCATTCGACCGGACCATTTCTCGAGATAACACTTTCATCGACTTTACCTTGCAATAAATTGATTGTGACGTGTGCTGTGTGGCTAGTGGCACCGTCTTGTTGAAACTACATATCGCTGATGTCAAGTTCATCCAATTCTGGCCACAAATAATCTTCCAACATAGCACGATAGCGCTCTCAATTGACGGTCGTTTTCATCCACGAAAAAATACGGCCCAATCACACCTCCGGCATGAAAACCGCACCAAACAGTAACTTTTTGCGGGTGCAACGGGGTCTCAAGAAGCACTTGTGGGTTTGTTGCTGACCAATAACGCATATTTTGCTTATTGACAAAGCCATTAAGCCAGAAATGAGCTTCATCGCTGAAGATGATTTTTCGCTCTTAAAGTTGCGACCACCTCCTCAGAATTTCGGTAGAAATTTTTAATAATTTCCAAACGTTGCTGGTTCGTGAACTTTCCCATTATGAAAATGTTGACTTTAACTAACGTTTTGACATTGACAGTTGATTAAAAAAGTTTAAGGGTCCGTTCATATAAAGATACGAAATTGTTATGTCTCTAATGGAAAACCCTTTATAATCGTGTTATCATGGTACAATAGATTATATGGCGCAGCCAAGAGAAATCTTTCACAATTTATCTATCTTCGTTATTTTACCACGCAAAATTTTGGTGTTCTATTTTGTTAACTTCTTCCTCTTTTTGTTTTGTTCCTTAACTTCGGAAATTGAACGATGGTACTGAAAACTTAAAATTAACATTAAATTAAATATTATAACTTGTTAAGTGCATGTTTGATATGAATTATGATTATAGCGAATTATTAATAATTATTAATTATTTTTTCATTTATGTCGTATATTAAAAAAAATTCAATTAAATGCAAATTGAATTAAAATTTTAGTTAATGATATACGAACTACTAACCTCCATTTGTGCAGAAAATACTTTATTGTAACAAATTTTTGAAGCAATGACAGATTACCCGTTATTCACAAACTACTTCACTTCATAACGTGCTGCCATCACGTTATTGGAGTATGCGTCATAGAATTTGTATGGGCATGAGAACTATTTGACAGATAAAAAAAGCCGGCACTTCTGTTTAGGTATGGCTGGTAAAACTCCCGTCTGTTGTTAAAAATTAAATTTAAATTTAAATGTGGAATTTTCAATAACTTTTGTAATTATATTCTAGTTTGACTATTTTCTTTAATATGATAGCCCGTTATTTAAATGCAAGACACAACATTTTCGATTTAATTACATCAGATTATGGCAGGGGATCTATCCCCCTAATACTCCAAGGTTTCTCTACTGTTCTACGAGAAGAAACTAACGACGATTGCAGCCTTGGAAGGAAACATTAAGCGTAGTTTTCATGACAGAGCCACATCCTACAGATTAAAAGACCAATTTTCATTTCTCTAGCACTTGTATTTTTACTTAAATTTACAACCATGCAGATTTTTAATTTAAATTTTCAGCCATACATCATTAAAAAATATCCTTATAAATATAGAAAAAACAATCATTTTGGCAAAATGCTGATAAAGTCATAGCTCAAAGAAATTCATCCTATCTCGAACTAAATTGTTATACTTCTTTTCGGAGGTAGTGCAGTTTAAAATATATATATTTTCCACTACGTTTATTCTACTGTATTTATGTTAACTGGTACTGATTAATGGAATATATCAGACAGTGGGTATCAATTTAAAGTTTAATATGAGAACAATTTATTATCAAAGAAATGTTTTTAATTTCTATATGTATTTGCATATGTATGTACGAGTAGATATCATCATAGTAACAATTTTTATTGCGAGAAAATATATAAAAAGCTTAATCTGCGCATCGGAGCATAAAAATCAATAACCAATGCATTTTTATTCATGCATATACAGTGGCTCCCAGCTTATTTCGTACAGTGACAGTTTAAAAATTGCTGCAGTCGTAATTCCTAATATAGCAAAAATTTGAACAAAATATAAATGCCATTTTTGAAAGGAAGGTTTGTTTTTTATTTTCCAAAATTTACTTTTTCAAAATTTTAGTGTTTGACACTATAAAAAAATAAAATAAGAAAAAAATAGGAAAATTCATGTCACAGCTTATTTCGTACAGTCTCTTTAAGTTCAAACTAAAAACAAAGTAAGTTGATTTTAATATTTAGTATGACATCCCTTAGCGTTAATGACAGCCTGGAGTCTACTTGGCATTGAATCCACCAATTTTTGAGTGATGTCTGGTGTGATTTTTTTCCATTCCTCCATCAGTACCTTCTTTAGGTCTTGCTTATTAGAAATCTTGTGTGTTCTTATTTTATTGTCCAAAATAGACCAAAGATTTTCAATCACATTCATGTCAGGTGACTGTGGTGGTGGAGACATCAAGTGTGGGCAGTCCCAAATAAGCCAAGATTGCACAATCCCAGATTTATGTTTTGGGTCATTATCTTGGTAGTACCGAAATTCTTCCCGCAAACCCAGTTTGTCTGCACTTTGAAGTAAATTGTTTTTCAGAATCTCGAGGTACTTCATTTTGTCCATTGTTTCCTCAATAAAAACCAATTCACCTACTCCGGCTGCTGACATACAGGCCCAAACCATCACGCTACCGCCACCATGCTTCACTGTGGGCTTAAGGTTCTCCTTGTTTAGCTCGGTATTCGCTTTACGCCAAACATATGACATTCCGTCCGAGCCAAAAATATTAAACTTAGACTCATCCGCGAAAATAACGGTATTCCAGAACGCAGGAGTCTTAATAATATGCTCTTTGGCGTAGTCAAGTCGGCGTTGTATATTCATTTTTGAAATGAATGGTTTCTTTCGGGCTACTCGACCGTTCAAGTCATGATTGCGCAGCACACGTCGGACAGTTTCAGCACTGGATGATTTTCCTATTTCACGCTGAACCTCTGCAGCCAACTTCGGAGTGGATAACTTTGGATTTTTCTTAATTTTTCGTACAATATAACGCTCGTCTGATGCGTTGAAAATCTTATTAGGTGCTTCTCTGCCCTTGTTCTCCAACCGATTTTCGCGAATGAAGCGTTGAATGATGTATTGGACAGTTGAGGCACTTAAATTTGTCATTTCAGCAATTTTTCGCACACTCTGACCTTTCCTAAAATGGTTAATTACCAGTTTACGCTGTTCCATCGTTGTACGACGACCCATAACGCTAAATGTTTAATTTACAGCACTTTAACTATTTAAAATAAGAATAATAAAAATTGTTATAATAGTTAAAAAGGTCCAAAAACTCATACAATTCAAAAAAACTTTGTAACTGCGCGGCAGAATGAAACTTACTTACATTGAAGTTTGTGTACGAAATAAGATGTGAGCTGAAAATCAGCTGATCAATAGTTTTTCTCTCTTGCATGACAAAAAGAACAATTTTTGGGGTTCCCCGTTTTCGTATTAGGTTTACTAAACACATACACAGACATCTACATTCAAAACTTATCGATAAGTTTTTTAGTTTCGATGTTACAGCCATTTACATAAAAATATATACACTGTACGAAATAAGCTGTGAGCCACTGTACATATCAATATATCGTACATGTATGTATGAATTTTAAAGTGCTAGATATACGTAAAAATGTTTTTCTCTGTTCTGTTTTAAATATGATGATAAAATGTTTGTGACTGATATTGTATGAGTATTTCATTCCTCATGTTACTATTTTATTGTGGTAACGATGATATTGCTATGGTAATTTGCTATAGCTGTCCTTATAATTATAGCTTGCCTTCCATGGCCGTATTTATAATTTGTAGACACCTAATCAGAACTTGTAATGTAAAATTGAGAGCAATTTTTAAACTAAAATATTACTAATATGTATTGGATAATAAATGAATTAATAAGATAAATACCGTTCAGTTCTTATGAAAGCAGACTAAAATTTTAGGAGAAAGTATTAATGTAAACATTCAACTATAAAAAACAATTTACACAGCTAAAATATTTCCGGATTCGTAAAAGAGGTTATTTAAGCGAAAGCTTAAATATATAAATATAATAATATTAAATATTTTAATATAAATAATATTAATGCAATATTAATATAGCTGCATTAAGTGGCGTGTCTGCTTTCCTGACAACATTGGATAAAGTAGGCGCCCTGTTGTCACAACACGGCCTTAAGCCTTTTGTAATGCAGTAGATAGCTTTCGGGTCCCTTGTGTCACTCTTGTGATACGATAAAATAAAAATTGAATGTTTTTCTTTATCATAGTATATTCACTACACAGCCGAGGGGCCACTGTAGCCACATTGTATAGATTTAAGATATCCGGAGGTTTCTTTAATTTTTAGTTTTTTCGGGCATTTCGTTAGTTGTTTGAGGTTAGAAAGAAACCTGATGGTAATGGAGAAAATCCTACCCCGGATTTAGATTCAGTGACTGAAAATTAAAACAATATGATGTATTATTCAGTTCTTCTATGCGGCGAACCATATGCTGCAGCATATGAAGCCTGTGCTTAAAAACGGTCCTGTTGCATTCATTACTCTGGCTTACGGCTATATTCGTACTGCTATGCACGTAGATGCCCTTTAAGTTCATAGTGGTGTACGATTACTATTTCAATAAATTTAAATTACTCCATCGATATGCTGATGATTTTCGAATTGATCATCTGTAAATGCGTGAAATAAATAAATGGGCAAAAAACAAAATAACCAACATATTTTTTTGAATACGTACACTACAATTATAGAGAGTATATGCAGAAATATATTAGGTTGTTCAAAAAGATTTTATGTGCTTATATGTCAATATATGTAAATGTTACACGTTTTCCAAGCTGTACGAAGGCGGATTGATAATGAAGCTACCTAAGTAGGAAAAAAACATTTTTTTTCAAAAACCATTTATTTCTCAACATAGTCTCCTTTTACTTCGACACACTTATTAAGACGATATTCCAACTTTTTTATACCATCTGAATAATACGATTTCGGGAACCCCTCAATATACGCGTTAGTTTCGGTAATCACTTCTTCGTTTTAGCTGAATCTTTTTCCTGAGAGCCATTTTTTCACGTTTGTAAAGAGGAAAAAGCCACTAGGAGCTAAATCTGGACTACAAGGAGGATGATCAACCAATTCGAAGTATATTTCACGTAATTTAGCATCGTATCTAATGCTGTGTGAACCGGTGCGTTGTCTTGAAAAAAAATAGCACTTTTTTCTTCTTTAAATGTTGTAGTTTTTTCTTGATTACATCATTCAATTGATCCATTAATGCAAGATAATACTTTCCTGTGATTGTGGATCCTTTTTCAAGATAATCAATAAGCAATATTCTGAGTGCATCCCAAAATACAGTGGCCATAACCTTGCCAGCCGATTTCACTGCTTTCGCCTTCTTCGGAGCATTTCCACCAGCTTCCACCCATTGTTTCGATTGATTTTTGGTTTCAGGTGTGTAGTAGTGGACCCACTTTTCATCAATAGTTATTAATCGACGCCAAAAATCAACAGGATTACGCTTTATCATGTCCAAACACCGCTGTGAAGTGGTCCCTCGAACTCGTTTTTGTTCGACACTGAGCAAATGCGGCACCCATCTTGCCGATAGCTTTTTCATATGCTAATGTTCATGCAAAATGTTGAACACACGTTCATATGAGATGTTTACCATTTCAACAATCTCACGCAACTTGACTTGGAGATCATTCATAACGATATCGAGTATTTTCTTGATATTTTCTTCAGTAACCACCTATTTTGGCCTTCCTGTTGATGGTATTGTTGCAGTGCTTGTTCGGCCGCGTTTAAATACAGCAATCCAATATTTTGCCAAGTAATCTGACGGAGCAGACTCGCCGTAATGTTTATCGAGCTTTTCTTTTGTCTCTTTCGCCGTTTTCCCTTTCAAATAATAGTGTTTAATCACTGCACGAAATTCGCTTTTTTCCATTTTTCAAGAAACACAAAAGTTGGTTACTTCAAACGACTACAACAAATAAACTAATCGATGAATTTGGGTGAAATTTTAACAGCAGACGTTTGACAGATCACAATTTCAAAAAAAAAAAGTTTTTGTGTTTGTGCTGCCTTTTTCGTACTTAGGTAGCTTCTTTATCAATCCGCCCTCGTACATTCATAGAGATTCCATAAATCAAAACGGCTAATTCCGATGTCTGGTTTGAACAGCTACGTATTTAGTAATGCAACTGGGCAGAAACGTACCGAGATGATCATTTGGAAGGGTGGGGTGTTTCAACACGACAATGAGAATGGATGACACATCAATTGTAAATCAGAGACCTTAAGCCATCTGGCTTTTATATACAAATGCACTTGAAAATTGAATCCTAAGCAAAAAATTATCGCAATTGAGTCGAATAACACTTGCGTTTGCAACCGAAATAAATGAAACAAATAATGAGCCCGAATGAATTAAAATCTTTTAGTCAAAGCGTGCTAAAGGGTATAGAAATTATGAACAATGTTAGTTAGTTAAAGTGAGTCCAAGTACATATGCGTTGTTACTTGCAAACTAACCAAACCGAACAAGTTGAGAGTATCTTTCCTAAGTAATATGGGAACGCTGCAAATGACCATTATTTTGCTCAATCAGCTCAATCAGCTCAATCAGCTCAACAGCGAAGTGTGGACGGATATTCTACAAGACGAACGCCGGCGAAAGTTATTGGCTAAGATGCAGAGAACCGCAGCTCACAGCGTGGGCTCAGCATACCGCACGGTATTAGAAGCAGCAGTTCTTATAAACAGTGCTGATCGATAACGATTGATGAAGTTCGTAACACAGTAAACGTCATGCGGAGGCAGACAACAGCTCACACAGCTCTGGCAGCAGAACAGAAAAGCAAGCGTATGGAAAAAGTAATCTCATACGTGGAAACGTGTTGTAGCAGAACATTAGGAAAAGTAAACTACTTCATAACACAGCTGGTCTCTGAGAATTGGTATATCCGTAAATATTTCTTCGATATGGGTAAAGTAGACGTTCAGACGGAAAAATGGCAATTGGTGGTAGAGTTCATTCTACGTGCGAATAAACATGACCTGGATGCGTGTATATAGTCAGTAGCTTTACACTGGCTTGAAGCAATGCTAAGGCGGTTCCAAAATGTGAGAAAATCCAATGAGAGGGAAGTTCTTTAGTGGATGCAAGTACCGCATACCATTGGTGTGACGACAGGCATTTTTTACCTCCTCACCACGAAAAAAAAATGATTTGTATTATCATTATTATTCATACAGTATGCAGTCCAGTGATAGACATAAGAGACATTGAAAGAAAAACTACTTATATCTATTTCACGCTAATTTCAAAATTGGCCATCCCACAGAATCGATTTCAGAATGATGTCATTGGTACAGCATACTCCAACCGGTAGGATCAAGATGTGGAGTATTGTACAGAGGCGAAGAAACAATATTTGAAAGTAAGCTGTGTAATAATAAGAATAATAAAGAAGCTGAGATAACGATGATATGTATAAAGAACAAATAGATATAAAAAAAAACGTCAACAATTTGCAGCAGCTGTATAGTAAGAGTTTACTACTCTTACTATACAGCAATGTTATACCAAATTGAAAAGTTAACAATTCAATTTGATAGCAACAAGGCACCTAATAACGAAATGCTCCAACACCATTTGCATGACACAAAAATAAATGAGAAAATTTATCGTTAAAGAAGAATATCATTAGAGCAGGACACTTCTGCAACGTGACACCGCTGCGGCGCTTTTTTCAACAAAACATTTTAAACCTTTATATAGTCGGTGCAATTTTTAACATCTATTGCATTTTGATTGTTTCACAGTACGAATACCTTCGTATTTTAATCTTCTTGTTATGTTACTTGCTTATTAGTTGATACTATCAGAATCTTTCGTATTTCAATTCTAATACTTAATAGGTATGCTGTTGCACAATATAGTTTATGGCTGATATACATTAGAACCGGTCAATATTTTTGCCCCCAAATTGTATAGCAAAAAAGGAATCTACGGATAATTCTTAGCGAATTCCCCACAAATTTACTTTGACCCTCCGCATTTTGACAAGTATGTAAATATTGTTACCCATAAAAACAAAAAAATTTGAAATTTTTGTAAATATTGGGTTGGTAACTAAGCAAGTGCCGATTTCACACATAGATATTTCTGACTATACATACACATATTTTCTATACCTTTTGTTAATGTTATGATTTTTTCTTTCTGACATTGGATAGCTGTCACATTTTCCCTTGCATATGAAACAAAAGCACATATTTTTTTTTTGTATTTTGGAGTCAATTTGTGTATGAAACCTCGACAATTACTTCGGCAATTTCTTAGTTGCCACCACAATAGCATTATGAGTTAGGAGGGGAGATCTGTAGTAAGATGAAAAATCATATACCTAGTGTCAACCCCATGGACAAAGTATTGCCAATCGTATTTTTCTTTCACTTGAATTTTATGTTGAATGCGTAATCCAAAAATTTTGGAAACAAAATACCAAGCTTTCATAGAGTAGTTTTTGAGAATATTGACCTTCATATACCCCACACGGAAAAAGTTTTATTTTAGCAATTATTTTTTTCAGTGTACTATTTTTTAAACTAATTTCTTTACAACACCTCCTAATTTCAATCTTGAATAATCTACTCAACGGTCCATTAAATATATTATAAACTGTGCTGTTAAATTTCAAGTTACCAGCATAATAAATATCCATAATAATGTATTTTAAATTTTAGCAGTCATTTAGAAACATATATGGAATGGAAATGTAACGGATATTTAACAACATCTTAAAAATCTAAAATCAGTTTTGTGGTTCATAAAATATCACGATGCGAAGAAATAAGTGCTGTGAAAAAATTAGTTTCACGATAATATACTAAAAAAAAATAATTGCTAAAATGAGTTATTCTTTTCACAGCGTAGTACAATATATGGAGCTTGACATTATCAAAAATTACTTTATGTAACCTACATATAACTAGGTATTTTTTCCAAATGTGTGGACCATGCGCTCACCCAGAAATTCAAGTGGAAGAAAAATACTATTGGCAACACTACGGCCATATGGTTGCCACTAAGAATATGATTTTTCGTCCCCACAATTCCCTTCACATTTTGGTGCACCAAAATTTTTAATTCATCTTACTTCAGATCTCCCATCATAATATTTATAAAATTTAAAATTTATGCGTATAACAGCGTACACGTGATAGAAGTAAAACTTCTTAAAAAACCCAAATCAGCTATTAACACCACCTTGAATGAATTCTCCTAGAAAATATTTCGTAAGTGGTTTAAGGATACCCAAAACTGAATAGTTTGTGTAAAGTTTCAGATCACCCACTTAAATTTATATATATTGGTCCTGTTTTAGATACAAAAACATTTGCATGAAATACATTTTGTTTCTGAGCGAGGAAGGGGAGGACAGAGGGTTTTTGTTTCACGTATAGGAGACACGCTTTGTCCTATCATCAGTAATCAGTGTTCGGACTATCCTACAATTGTGGCAAATCGACCACTTTTTTTACATTTCTACCGCAACTACTACAGTAAGCTTGAAACTTAGCATATTTTATAATTTTTGGCCATTTTATATATATATATATTTTTTTTTTTTTTTTTTTTTTTTGATTGCATGATCTATGTGCTAATCACATTTTAATAAAACAAATATGTGAAAGTAGTAAAATATTTGAGCCACCAAAAGAATTTTAAAATTATTGACTGGCAGTACATGAATTATTGACTGATTAGTACATATAAGTATGTGACCTCTGTATTTTAAATGCTGCTATAAATTTATATTTAAAGTTAAATATGTAGGTACATAAATATGTTCCCAAAAGTTTATCATTTAATGTAAGTACATAAATTTGTGATTTAATTTTGATAAGCGATTTTTTAAATGTATTAACATGTGTAACAATGAAACGTGAAATTAATATTTTTTTTTTTATACATTAGTAATAAATGTGAAACAGTATACTTTTTGATGAATAATAAAAAGCGACTTCATAAATATAATCTTTTACTTCACATACCACAATTTCATCTACCTCTAAAAATTTTTTCACAGTCCCAACACTGTTCGTAAAGTCAGACATTAAGTCAAACATACAAAGGTGTCGCCGAGAAACATTTTTGCCAGTGTAAACACGAACCAAACATCAAAAGTTAATTTAAAATGTTTTACGTGCAAATGTTTTTGTGTCTAAATGAAGACTATGGCGAAAGCAAAAACACTACCATGCGCCGCATAATCAAACAACAACCATGTCTGCTAGCAACTGATAATGTTTTTGCATTTGTGCTTTTACCAACAAGAAAGAAGATTGACTTTGACTTAACACGCATTCGAAACGTCTACAATAACTTTTAATACTGGAATACAGCTCAGCTCATAAGGATGTATATTGAAACAGTAGTTGATGAAGAGGAAATAATTACATGTTAGACATAGTTTACTATGGAATAATATAATTTTGAATTTTTCGGCAATAATTTGAAATAGTTTGCCGTTGTCCTCTGCTAAACTCACATGTTATCTAATTGTTAAAACGAAAGCGCTTGATTTAATATTTGTAATTATGTATATTAATTAGTAGTTTTATGAAAGTATTTTCTCATATATTTGTACCTAATGTATGCTTCGATTGTTGAACTAAAATGCAGACATGTTAAAAACAAAATATAAACTGTTTATGAAATGTTAAAAAGGCTGTCCTTTACTCTGTTTGATGGAACCATTTAGCTTATGTAGCGTTTTTATTTGGTCGATCTAGCTTTTTTATTTTTAAAGTCCTGGCAACACTGTATTAAATGTGTCTCCCATGTAGATGCGAGCACTTAATAACACGAAAACAATAACATTTTCAGTATGTGTCTGACTGTGAGGCATGTGTGACAGGTGTTCACATGTGCACGTGTACACTTTATCGCTTTTATATCATTGTGCATACGTATTGTATTGTATTTGCCCAATATACTCTCGAATTAATAATCATTATTCGTATATTATTCGCTGGTTGCTCTCTCTCCCTCTCTCTATTGACATAAACCATTGAATCATGATCTATTGCTTTGTATCGTTGTGCATATGTTGATTTCTTTTTCATTCTCCCTTTCTCTAAGCTATATATTCCTTCTTGCTCATGTAACGAAAATAGCTTTAAAAATTACACACTCCATTAGGGACACCGCCGCCTAAGAAGTTTTACTTGAAAAATATTTATAGGTAGCAATATTTATGTGTCCAATTGCGGAGGGTCAAAATAAATTGGACGCATATGGATTCTTGTGCGAATTTGCTAAGAACTATCAGTAAATTCCGTTTGTACTATACGCAACCCGAGTATTCAAAACAACTCATCATGGCTTCGATATGATTTCAGCAAACTAATAAATTGTATAAGCCATAAGATACACTTCTGGTTTGGTGAATAAGCAAAATTCTAGCATTTGGAGCTACATTTACTCAAAGACATTAATTATTATCAGTGGTTCAGGTAGTAGTGTCACACGACAAATTCCAGTTTATACTAGCCGTGTTTTATTCGACAACTCGCTATATATGTGTCGACATATGTAGATGATAAGTTTTTAAAAAAAAAGTATATTTGATTTTTAGTTTATAATAATATAAACTTTAACTAGAACAAAATTTACTTAATTTATTAAATGAATAAAAAATGGTGAAATAATTTTGTTGCAACATTCTTCCTCTTCTTTTTCTTCATAATTATAACATTTTTGAAGTTTAAGTAAATAGATCAATAAGTAACATCTCTGTACAGAAGAAGGAGAAGGTTTAACGTGAGTACCTGCCTGGAAGGCCTATCTCACGGCGCTCAAAGCACGACGTTTCAGAATTAAGCGTCGATAAGCGCCCCCCAGGACTAGAAGGCAACGACTTCTAGCCCTGCGGGGTGCGTGAATAGCCGCACTACCCACCCTTGGGGAGGATCAAGGCCTGTCTTAAACCTCTGCTGAACTATGGGGTCCAGCACCCGGTTCAGAATGCAACTCCACACCGAGCAACGTGCTCTACCCGCGCACCTTTGGGTATAAACCACAGCCACCACGAAGCTCCCCGAAGTTCCGTTCCCAACGATCAGGTTGGAGCAATCTCAAAGGGCTCCTGATCCCCGTGGTACTAGATTAAAGTCTCCGGTCGGACTTCGTAGCCGAAGCTACTACCAGTTGAGCTACCATTCAGCTCACAAATACACACCACCAATAAATAAATAAATAATAATTTTGTGGTTGAAGAGATCGCATCACGGGTCGGTAGTTGTTTATCATGACAACGAACGGCTACACATTGCTATTCCGGTAAAAAACTATCTTACTAATAGCGAATGCGAAGTTTTACCCCACGCACCTTATAGCCCAGACCTGGCGCTTTAAGATTACCACTTTTTCCGGTCCATGCAGAACGCCCTTAATGGAATACGCTTTACTTCAGTCACCGGTATCAAAAATTGGCCCGATTCTTTTTTGACCGCCAAGCCGACGAACATCTTTTGGGATGGAATCCATAATTGCCAGAAAGATGGAGAGCTGTATTAGTTTCTGATGGGCAATACTTTGAGAGAGATGTTTTTTACAGAATTCTTAAAAATAAATGATTTTTGAGCAATAAAAAACGGCGGCTATTAATTCACACACCCAATATAAAACATAAAATACATAAAAATTCATAAAAACAGTCAACTTTGGAAACCTTCAGAGGTCGCAAGTTTAACTTAAAAAATATTTCTCATATATTTTGGTGGATATTTTAATTTTAAATGGTACCTTGTTATTTGCCAAATTTTTTTCTAATTTCACTACTATACAAATTACATTGAATTTTAACGTCAATCAAATTTTATCACAATTTTTAAAGTAAAATTTTCTGTAGAATTCGAAGAAATAGTGGTTTTGTTCGATCAGGTCAAATTTTCGATATAAGCTAATTACGCTAATTTAAAGCTTTTGTTCGTCCAAATCGGATGGTTGGTTTTATTACAACAGGAAAAAACCTAAAGGACCTAGAGAAATAAAAAAATGTAATCGATAGAATTTTTAGCATCTATCTTATAGGAAATTTTAAGCATACTTATAATAAAATCTGTGAAGTTTTCATATTTTTTGTTTGTGTGTTATTTCTTGAAAGTAGTGTCCCATTTTCCTATACAAAGCATTTAAGGGAATCAATATATTAAAATAAAAAGCAATAATCGCATTCTTTCAGTTTATTAACCTTTTTTTATATATTTTAACGTTTATTCATGTGTATTAATTCATATTTGCTCATTTTATGTTACTTTGTAATTACAAAAGCGTGTTTTTCATGCTTCGTCGCTGAACACAATTTTTCAATAAAAATAAAAAATTATCCAAATTTGCCAGCGCCCATTCACCAAAAGTTACCCATTGTAGTAGGTCGTGTGGCTTCAATTTTTGCACCCGCTGTATTTTAAAAGGTTTTACAGTCAAAACCTTCTTCAAAATTTTCCACGTAATGGAGTAACAGAGGCCCAATTGTTGTGTACGCCGTCGAATCGATAATTCACGGTCATCAACAACACTAGCGGATATAGCTGCGATATTTTCCTCTGTCCGCACTCTACATATGCGTGTTGGTGGTTTAATGACCAATAATGTAAATGTTGTGCGAAATTTAGTCACAAGATTCCGAATAGCCGCCTCAGAAGACCGCGCAAAAGAAGTGCACGATGCACCGAGCATGAATTTTGATAATAAAATTCAATAATCTGCAAGCGTTGTTCGTTTGCAAGTCGATTCATGGTTAAATTATAGACCAAACTGAACATGTTTGACAGTAAAATGTTACAAAAAACCAGCGAAACTGCCAAAAATAGTGTTGCCAAAAAGAAAGTTGCTAAAAAATCACCCTGTATTTCGTTTTTTCTTTTCCTATGCAATTTTTTCTTGACAAGGAGTACTCAGTACTGATACGAATATAATAGAACCTATATCGAAAGTTTGGAAACACTTATCTACGTGAATAACCCTGTACCATATATTGCTATAAAAAAATCATCAATTCGATGTCGTATCGTAGTTTGAAAACTGCTTGCAGATGTGTTTCTTTTCTTCGTTGCTACACAATTGAAGGCGGTGGAAGCGGAGTGGACATTTTCTTTTATTCTTTAATTCTCTATTTTTTCCTCTATTTTCTTCGTGCTATCTTTAGTATTCTTCAACACACATACTTTAACAGATCTCTATAGAAATGTTTATAGCCAATTTTATGCACCAATATGATGCTACAAACACGCAATAAGACATCAATATTGAGAAACGATTAAGGTTGGTCAGAAAATAATTGACTGCTGGTAATCATTGAAACGATAAGTGCTGCTGCAAGTACAATAGCTATTAAATAAATATATGTAAAATATGTAAGGGGATTTAATAAGTATATTATCAGTTTTTGTGATAACGTTCTGCCTCTCGTTCTGGACTGTAGTGTGTGTTAAATTGATGAAGATGAAGCTAGAAGAGACCTAATTGACCAATTTCGAATGGAACATTTTCTTCCCACGAAAAGGTATCATAACTCCGAAATGATTCCGAACGTGATTCTAATAATGAAAATTACTTCTATTCGGAATGTAATACGTTTTTAGAATATCGGTTAAAGCTTTGAAATTTTTAGCAAATTGTTTCAAAAACAAATTTTTTTAATAACCAAAAATAAAGTGTGAAAATAGTCGAAGCCGAAAATCGAAACATTGTCATTTAGAAAACAAAACGAAATATGCCTTTCGAAAAGTATATTATGCAATACAGCTGGATGATTGATGAATGATGAATGTTAATATTTTTTGTACTCAATTACCCCTTTTTTAGGTAAATTGCTGTAAATGCCCGAAGTAATCGTAGTAATCGATTGGAATATTCTTCAAATACAAATGATTATGGTATGTATCGTAGCAAAGTGTATGTGAAATTGGCATTTTGCTTCTAAGGTCATCGTTTAAAAGGTTAACGGTTTAATATTATTTAGTAGAATATCTTCAGTGCGTTTGGTAAAGCTTTGACATTGAAATGAGCAAAAATAAATATTGTATTTTCTGTTGATTCAATATCAATATGGACATAATAAATTTCTGAAATCATTAAGTGCGGACGTTAATTTTGCTACCACTTTGATACCTCCGCTGTGGACAAAAATTAATTGGTGCATATATGTATAAAATATTTGTTGGTATTCTATCAATTCAATAATATCTAGTTGAAAACAAATTTGTTTGTGGTGCCTTTGGATTTACTCCATTCATATACAACCATATAAAACCAAAACGACATCAGCACCAGCAACAACTTTTAACGACCCTTATGTGATTTACTACGAAATCTGTACAGGAAAATTGTTGCATGAACAGATGATACCAAATATAAACAAGTTCTGTGTTATTTTCATTTTTGCTAAATGAAGAAACGAAGAAAACGAATATGCTAGTAGTCTAT
Source organism: Megamerina dolium (assembly GCA_963854835.1). Classification (NCBI taxonomy): domain Eukaryota; kingdom Metazoa; phylum Arthropoda; class Insecta; order Diptera; family Megamerinidae; genus Megamerina; species Megamerina dolium. Next base: position 47,848,729 of record OY978526.1, on the reverse strand, counting down.
GTGCAGTATAGTACAACGAGTTAAATGGGAAATGTGGAAAGTACAAAGTGCAGTAAATCAGGCCGGTGATGCATGCAAATACATAAAAGTGTGACTAACACGAACATGTGACCAAGCGACTAAACTTCATTTCAAATGCACAACAACAGCAACTGGAAATTGCATTGTTGTCATCGTGATCTGGTTGTTGATGAGTTGCTCTGTCATCTGAACTTCACATGCACACATATACTTTATACGAATAAGTGTATACATGTGCATGCGTATCTTACAATTTCCGAAATCGTCGTAGAGTCATATTTTTGCAATATTACTGCACCATTGGATATAAGCTTGAGTTCGAGAAGTGCTTGCATTTAAAAGTTTAATTCGCGATCAAGTTTAAACGTTTCATGTATTTTGATTTTAATTGTTGCAAAAAAACTTTCACGGTTTTGCGTTTTGAATGGAGGAATACTTTTTTTTAATTGGAATAATATAACAATTTTATTAGATGCAAGTGAGATCGGTATTTGGATATTTATAAATTTGTATTGAAAATTACATTCTCAGAGTTGGAAAAAGAGTCGCGTCGGATGGGTCTCACGGTGAACGAGGGCAAGACGAAGTATCTAGTGTCAACAGACAAAGAGTCCCGGCGTCTTGGACAGCACATCACTGTTGCCAACTACGCTTTTGAAGTAGTAAGGGACTTTGTCTATCTTGGAACCAGCATTAACAGCAGTAATGACGGCAGCTTGGAGATCATGCGTAGGAAAACTCTTGCTAACAGGTGTTACTTTGGGCTGAGTATGCAATTGAGAAGTCGAGCCCTCTCTCGAAGAACGAAAACTACACTCTACAAGTCTCTCATCATGCCTGTCCTAACATATGGCGCTGAATCCTGGACAATTTCCACCTCGGATGAGCGAATGCTTGGAGTTTTCGAGAGAAAAGTCCTACGCAGGATCTTTGGACCTATTTGCGTTGGTGGCGAGTACCGAATAAGGTACAACCATGAGCTGTACGAGCTGTATGCCGATATTGACATAGTAAAGCGCATCAAAATCCAGCGCTGGCTAGGTCATGTCGAGCGAATGGAAGAACACGCTCCAGCTAAGAAGGTGTTATATTCGGAACCTGCTGGAGGACGACGCAGAAGAGGAAGACCAAACCTCCGGTGGAAAGACCAAGTACTGGAAAACCTGACGGCGCTTGGAATTTCTAACTGGCGCCAGCTAGCGAAGAACAGAGATGGCTGCCGAAGCATGTTATTTTCGGCCTAAATCGATTTTCGGTTGTTATGGCCACATAAACAAACAAACATTGCAAATTACTGATGTTTAGTGTTTATCTCTTGGTCGTCATGTATATTTGAAGCTCCAACACTAACTTAATAATATTTTATAAAAAAAAAAATCATTATTTTTTAAGCAAATGACTGTAAGAAACAACTGCAGAACTATTATCTACAACTGGAAATATTGCACCGTGAATTTAACCATAGCCAAACAAGCTATTTTTACTTTATGTTAAATAAATACCTACTAAAATTAAAAAACAAATATGTAAGCCCTGAAGGGTTCCTTGGCCGAGCTTCTCTTCTCTTTGTCACATAGTTCTTTTAGATGCTTTTTCAAGGCACTTTGTTACTGCCGGAAGAATTGCCAATTGCTTGCCCACAAGTGGGTACCGTTCGAAAGAAAAATATTTTCGATATATAATTTTTTATGCTTCAGCCGGGGATTGAACCACGACCTGCAGATCAGAAGGCCAACGCACTAACCACTGAGATACGGCACTAAATATATACTATCATAGTAAAAATTTCGTGACAAAATAGTGATATAGTGATAGTAGCCCATTGGCAATGAGCAACTAGAAATAGGCTATTTTAATACTAACCAAATTAAACAAGCGCAATAATACTGAAAAAAATGCTCGGCGAAAGTACTTCGCATATGTTGGTGCCCAGCTTGAATGCACCTATTTACAATATATAGTAAAAGTAGAAGTTAGTGTAACTTCTGAAAAAATCGCTGCATTTTGTAATTTGAGAAAGAATGCGGCTTAGGCCCGTGAACAAATTTATATAATTTGTGGTCTAGGTACCAGCGGTATTCAGACTGATCTATGTTTTTAGTTCGGTAAAATATTTAACTCTGAAGATACCATTCTTCTTAATCTCGTTAGTCGTTTTGTATTATGAAACAGGTTTTGATGTATTATACAAAGCCCAGAGAACGCATTCTTTAATAGCTCTACATCGTATCCAATGTTATTGTTATGATAAGCGAGATCAGCCGAGGGTATGTTAACGAGTAACGGAAAAATTATCTGACTTATTATTTTGATAGTTTGTTATTCGTTAGATCGATAATTTCATCATTTTACAAAAACAAAATACACATAGAAACTACAAAATAATGGATTAACAAAGTAACGAGCTTGTAGGTACATTTCCTCAATTTTTGTTAATTACTTGTTCTGGAAATGATGATATTTGATTTACCGCTTCACAGCTTGCTTTGTGCTTAAAATACCAACCATACCAAAAACAATCTACACTATGTAGAATTAATATTATGGAATGAAATTTTTTTTATGAAGAAGACACGTATTGTTAATTTTATAAAATGAGCAATAGAATTTTTGATGGGACTTTTGAAAAAATAAATAACGCTATGAAAATTCGTCACCACAATATATTGATACATTTTAATCGAACAAATCTTTTTAGGATGTATTTAAAGATAAAGTGTTCCATCAGCATTCAATCGAAAGTGGTTAATGTGAGCGGTTTTCATAATGTTATGGTTCTGAGATAATTTTGATATGTAGAGAGCTCACTTAGTTTTCAATGATATTATTCCTGAAAGCATAATGTAGTTAAAAACCAAACTCAATGGCTGTGTAATGAAATTCAAATTTCATTTGACAATTTAACCACTTTGCACTTTGCCGCTATTCTCATCAAAATAATTTATTTTCATTGATTTCATTATAATTTTCGTCTAAAAAATTAATTTTTTATTTTGCTTTGATTCGAACCTGGGTACATAGTACAGATAAAACAATTTATTTTCATTCATTGCATTATAAATTCCGATTCATATATTTCAAATTTAAATGTGGAAATAAATCTTAAAAGCAAATCACTTGAAAGTGTAAAAAATCTCTAAATATATTAATTAATTGAAAGATTGATCCCCAACGCATCTCTAAAGGGATGCGTTTAATCTCCGATTAAAATATAAAGATATGTATCCAGGATTACTCTCTTTAGAGATTAGTACTTTTTTGTCCGATACGAGGAGCAACGAAAAATAAAACAACTGGTTTGAAGTTCAGTCAACAAAAAGCGGTATTTCTTTATTTACTACTTTCTTAAGTACTATCATTTTGTTTATTGCTGCATTTTTGTTAGCGGAAATGCAGCTATAAAAATGCACTTTGTTAATTGTTGCATTTTTGTTAGCGGAAATGCACCTGAACAAAGTGTAACAATTCTTTGCAAAAAATACAATTAATAAAGTTATAAATATATATATTAAACTTCTTTGGAATTAAACTTCTTTGCAGCGGTTTAAGTATTGAAAGTATGACCATATAATGTTAAGGGAATAGTGGGAGACACTATAACAATTAAAATCCTTTGGAATTAAACTTCTTTGCAGCGGATAAAGTATTATTAACATTCTTAAGAAGTAAAACAACATATGTATATGTGTATGACCAAATAATGTTAAGGGAATAGTGGGAGGCACTATAACAATTAGTCGCACAATTTTTTGCAGGGTTACCGCAATGCAAACACATACTACTGCACGTCTATATTCAACCATAAGTAACCACTTTATATGGTTTATACCACAAGACGAAATTGTATAATTTCAGGTTTGAAGTGAAGTGGCTACCCTTATTATTGTTGTTGATTTTTATACCCTGCATAATGCAATATGAATGGTATATTCATTTCGGTCAGATGTTTGTGTCCACTTGAAGGAATCTCCGGAGATATAGACATAGATATATATTCGTGATCAGCGTCGATTAAATTTTCGATTTAACGATGTCCGTCCGTCCGTCCGTCCGTCTGTCTGTCACCTGGCTGGTTCGCACGATAACTTGAGTAAATATTGAGCTATTTCGATGAAATTTGGCATAAGTAATCTATGATCCAAGGGTACGGAGGGGATTGATATTGGGCATGATCGGCCAATAACCACGCCCACACCAAGCATTCAAAGCGACTAACCTCGAAATTTTCAAAATCTTTAACTTGCTATAACTCACATAATATACGACTTGGGACAACAATATTTGGCACATAGACTTACATTATACTACTATATAACCTCGCCAAAAGTGGTTGAGTCACGCCTACTTTTTAGCGTAGCTCTCATACAAAGTGTCTGTACTTCTTTTAAATTGAAACAGCTGTAACTTCTACAATCTTCCGTCCAGAATAACCATAATTGACACTTAGATTAATATGGTAGTCGGAAATAATATGGCAGAAAATCAGTGTGCCACGCCCACTGCTTTTTGGGTCTCCCATACAAAGTTGCGGAAATTAAAAAAAATGTTACCGGTTATAACTTGCAAACTATTCAGCGTAGAATAACAAGATTTAAGGTATGGAATAGTATTGTACGAGCAACTAGACTCACTTGAAATGGGTGCGCCACGCCCACTGTTTATTGTAGCCCCCATACAAATTTTAAATTGAAACAGCTGTAACTTCTGCAATCTTCTGCCTAAAATAACCATAATTGACACTTAAATTAATGTCGCAGTCGGCAAAAATCTGGCAGAAAATCAGTGTGCCACGCCCACTCCTTCATGAGTCTCCCATACAAAGTCAAGGGAATTAAACTGAAACTTTTAAGCTTCATAACTTACAAACCATTTAGCGTAGGACAACGAGATTTAAGGTATGGATTAGTATTGTACGAGCAACTAGGCTCACAGAAAATGGGCGCACCACGCCCACTGTTTACCGTAGCCCCCATACAAATTTTAAATTGAAACAGCTGTAACTTCGGCAGTCTTCTGTCTAGAATAACCATAATTGACACTTAAATTAATATCGTAGTCGGCAAAAATCTGGCAGAAAATCAGTGTGCCACGCCTATTGCTTCATGAGTCTCCCATACAAAGTCGAGGGAATTAAACTAAAACTTTTAAGCTCCATAACTTATAAACCATTTAGCGTAGGACAACGAGATTTAAGGTATGGATAAGTATTGTACGAGCAACTAGGGTCATAGGAAATGGGCCCGTCATGCCCACTGTTTATTGCAGCCCCCATACAAAATGACTGAAATTCTTTTAAATTTAAACAGCTGTAACTTCGGCAATCTCCTGCCTAAAATAACCATAATTGACACTTAGATTAATATCGTAGTCGGAAATAATCTGGCAGAAAATCAGTGTGCCACGCCCACTCCTTCATGAGTCTCCCATACAAAGTCGAGGGAATTAAACTAAAACTTTTAAGCTCCATAACTTATAAACCATTTAGCGTAAAAGAACGAGATTTTAGGTGCGGATTAGTATTGTAGGAGCAACTAGACTCACAGGAAATGGACGCGCCACGCCCACTGTTGATAGTAGCCGCCATACAAAATGACCTAATTTCTTTTAAATTGAAATAGCTGTAACTTCTGTATGCTTCTGTCTAGAACAATCATAATTAACACTTAGGTTAATATGGTAGTCGGAAATAATCTGCCGAAAAATCAGCGTACCATGCCCACTTCTTATTGGGGCTCCCATACAAAGTTGAGGAAATTAAACAAAAATGTTAACCACCATAACTTAGAAACTATTCAACGTAGGACACCAAATTTAAGGTGTGGATTAACGTTGAAAAATTAATTGGATTTACTAGAAAGTGGTAAGCCACGCCCACTTTTATATCACTCCCATACTAAGCCTCGGAATTATCTTAAAATCCTTTTACTTCGTCAAAGTCAACCACATTTCGGGTGTAAATTAGTAGTATATGCAAAAATTGTTTCTCGAAAAGTGGAAATAAAAGAAAAGTTGGATATTCGAGTAAACTTTTTATATATAAATCTACATATGCAGGGTATAGTTTGGTCGGCCCCAGCCGACTGTAAGGAGATTTTTTTTTATTGTCCTCTATACATCATACATACATTTAAATCGGAATATGGGTTTTCGGGTAGGTGGCATCCTTTATTGCCTTAAGCCAGTTTAGGACATATCAAATAATCACATAGCACTTGAGTAATTGCGCTGAATGTCGAAAGGCGCATTAGGAGCGAAAGTTCTGCATATACTAATAGGAATGTAGGCAGCTAGGCACAATAGTGAAGGATAGAGTTATGTATATGAGAAATTGCAGCACTTATCCTTCAGACGGTTCAATGCATATTTGTAATATTCATTAATGTGGCATGATGGTGGTTGCTAATGTCAGTGAATATCATAAATTAATTCATCATTATAATGTCTTCGTGTGAATCACATATACACACACAAACCAACGTCCATACAAAGTATGATGCTGTAATTTATTTGTCCAGCTCATAACACAGATCACTATGATTTGAAATTGTGATGGTGATTGTAATATCAGTGTCATTGCAATACTAAGCTTTAAGACCTGGCTCCCACGCGATATCAATAATGCCAAAAATCAAAATGCATGATGCACCTCATGTATATTATCATGCAATAATCTCACACTGCCTAGCTCTCCATATTCAGGACACTTCATAACATCATGGTAATAGTCAGCATAAGCCTTTGAATCACTTGGAACAAACTCTCTATGGATAATTCCTTTAATTACTGTACTAATGTTTGCGCAATCACATTCGGGATTAGATTGATTTGATTTTGTCAACACTGGCTCTATTTATACTCTGTTGGCGACACTTCAAAATCTTCCTTTATCATAGGCGAGATTCATCTCCTTCTTTCTCGTTGGCGTGTTCTGGTTATCGCCATCGATACTCGTTACAATACGATCGTTTTTCCATTTTCATTACATATTCACCTAGTTCATCAAAATGCAAAACATACAAGACACGGAATTTTAATGTAATTGCACTGATTGCTGATTGTTGATAAAATTTAGCCAATTGGACTACAATGAAGTGTAAAATTTGCTTCTGTCCGTTAAACTGTGTTATGATTCTCTTGGTTGGAATGCAACTAATTCCGTCGTATTCACAAGGATATGTATAGCATAGGGATCACGGATGATACAATCCAATGGTTAGGTAGTGTGCACTGGGTTTATTTTCCACCCGCAGTTTCAGCCTCGTGGGTTCGAATCGATCTACTAACCACTGGGTCACACATGCGCCTCCAGACTACGAGACGAACACAACCCGAGAAAAGATAATTGCACACTTTTAGAGATAACATCTAACAAAGCAAAAGGAAATAGAAATAGTGCACCGACCTGTTATCGCACTAGCACCAGCAACCTGCTGACTGTTCACGACCCGCCCTTCTATGGCTTATACGATATTATTTCTAAATATTATTTCTAAGCCCCAATTACAAGTAGTTTCATAACACATTTTAGAAATTCATGGACCGAATATAAACAATTTCATATGTAATATAAGGAAAAATAAAAATAACTTAAGAAGTTATACACATTCGTAAATATAGTATTTATAAGATTTATAAGCTTTATCAGCAATATATATATATATATATATATATATATATATATATATATATATATATATATATATATATATATATATATATATATATATATATATATATATATATATATATATATATATATATATATATATATATATATATATATATATATATATATATATATATATATATATATATATATATATATATATATATATATATATATATATATATATATATATATATATATATATATATATATATATATATATATATATATATATATATATATATCGATCGGAATAAATGGTAGTCGGACGGGCAAGGTCTGGGCTATAAGGCGGGTGAGCCAAAACTTCCCAGCCGCTGTTTTCCAAATAGTTTTTGACCGCTGTTGCAACATGAGGCCGAGCGTTGTCATGATGGAAAATTATGGACTCATCTCTGGTCGCTTATTCCGGGTGTTTTTCGGTTATTGCTCTCTTCAAACGGATTAATTGTGTTCGGTAGAATTCTCCATTGATGGTTTCACCCGATTTTAGCAGCTCATAATACAGCACACCCTTCAAATCCCACCAAATTCAGAGCATTACCTTCGCGCCATGGATATTCGGCTTTGCTGTTGATTTGGCTGGTTGGCCGGGTTTAACATATGATATTTTTGCGCTTTGGGTTGTCATAATGGATCCATTTTTCATCACCAGTAACAATCCGATGCAAAAATGACTTCTTTTTGTGGCGTTCCGCAACATTTCGGACATGCAAAATCGCCTTTCAACTTCTCTCGGCTTCAGTTCATGTGGCACCCAATTTCCTTGCTTTTGAATGTATCCGGCTGCTTTTAAACGTTTTGAAATGGCTGCTTGAGTGACTCCCAAAGATTCTGCAAGCTCTTCTTGTGTTTGGCAACAAACTTCATCGAGTAATGCTTCCAGTTTTTCACCTTCAAACTTTTTTGGCTGCCCAGGACGTTCCTCATTTTCAAAGCCAAAATCACCACTTCTAAATCGTGCAAACCATATTTGGCACGTTCGCTCAGCTAGAGCATGTTCATCATAAACTTCCTCCAAAATACGATGATTTTCGATAGCAATTTTCTTCATATTAAAGTAATGAAGAAGAACTCCCCGCAAAAACACTCTTTCAGGCACAAAGTTCGACATATTTGAGTGAAAAAAATTAGTTTTGTTTACGTTTCAAATGAATGACATATACTGAGAAAGACGCACAATGACAGTAGCTTTCTAACGCATGTTCGGAATATTGGAACGATGGAATAATAATCAAGTTACGACATCTCTTAGCAAACCGCACGAATTAATATATATATATATATATATATATATATATATATATATATAAGAGTGGCTCACCAGTAAATGAAATATGGTTGACTTGACTAAGTATTTTGCCAGTTATTGGGATTTTAAAGCGGATAATTTAAAGGGAGTTTTTAAGATAATGCTGAGGATTAGTATGGGAGCTATATAAAAAGAGAGCGTAGCTTACATATTTCTTGTAAATCTAATAATCTTTCGAAAATTAATCAATACCTTAGAACTGGTTGTTCTACGCTGAATTGTTTGTAAATTACGGAGTTTAAAATTGTTTGTTTAATTTCCTAGACTTTGTAAGGGAGCCAGACAAAAAAGTGGGTGTGACTTCCTGATTTTATGCCAACTCATTTCCGACTACCATATCAATCTAAGTGTTTATTATGGTTGTTCTGGACAAAAGATTGCCGAAGTTACTGCTATTAAATTTTAAAGAACTCGGCCATTTTATATGGGGGTACTATTAACAGCGGGCGTAGCTCGCCCATTTCTTGTAAATGCAGTTATCCAGTTATACAACCTAAATATGATTATCCTACGCTAAATAGTTTGTAAGTTATGGCGCTTAAAAATGTTTGTTTATTTTCCTCGACTTTGTATGAGAGCCACACAAATAAGTGGGCAAGGCTTGCTGATTTTATGCCAGATTATTTCCGACTATCGTATTAATCTAAAAGCGTTTTCTTTTCTCGAAAAAATGTCGCACTTATTCTGCTCCATACGAGGGTTTCATATTTTTATGTTCTTTTGTGAAATAATTTGCAACCTTAGAAACGAGGGCAACATTTTTTTTTTGGAAAGGAAATCGCCATAAGTGTCTAATATGGTTCTATTAGACAGAAGATTGACAAAGTTGCAGCGGTTTAAATTTAAAAGAAATTCAGGTACTTTGTATGAGAGCTACTACAAAAAGTAGGCGTGACTCGTTATGTCCCTAATGGAAAACCCTCTATATATATATATATATATATATATATATATATATATATGTATATATATATATATATATATATATATATATATATACATATGTATATATATATATATATATATATATATATATATACATATATATATATACATATATATATATATATATATATATATATATATATATATATATATGCTCGTGTTTGCTCGTAGATGGCTTTAGTGAGCATATTGAGCTATTATCGACTGTGCATCCTTTTTTTATGAGTTCGACATCTGCTTCCATCAAATAGTGAACATCATCAGTGATTTCATACAACAACATACATTTTTCCCCGTATAATCATCAGTGATTTCATACAACAACATATATTTTTCCCCGTATAATCATGTCTAGTTTCGTGCCAGAAAAAAAGCATATGCGGGAAGCTCTACTTTTTTGCTTCAATTTGAAGAATTTATTTGCATGATTTACAGGCTCTTTTGGATGAGGACGACACCCAATCGCAAAAACTGCCTGCCGAAAAGTTAGGTGTTACTCAACAAGCCATTTCCATACGTTTACGAGTCATGGGGAAGGTTCAAAAATTTGGGAAATGGGTACCCCATGAATTGAACTATAGGCAGATGGAGCGACGCCAAAACACATGCGAAATCTTGCATATATATATATATATATATATATATATATATATATATATATATATATATATATATATATATATATATATATATATATATATATATATATATATGGCCGAGCTTCTCTCTGCCATTACTGTTGTGAGTCTTAAATTTGGACAGTATTAGAAGGGACCTACTTCGCCGGTTCCGAACGGCAGAACACTTGTGACATCACTTTTCTGAGCTTTGTTTCTTTTAGAAACTTTTTCATGGCAAGTTGTTACTGTCGGAAGAATTGCCAATTGCTTGCCGACAGGTGGGTACCATTCGAAAGAAAAATCTTATCGATATTAAATTTGTTATGCATCAGCCGGGGTTTGAACCACGACCTACAGATCAGAAGGCGAACACACTAACCACTGAGCTACGGCAATATCGATTTTCTGAGCTTTATCAAGCTGAAAATCGATATTACACTGCTGTGTGGCATGTGGCACCGTCTTATTGAAACCACATGTAAGCCCAGACCAGCTTTTTCATATTGGGCAAAAACAAAAAGCAAAAAAAAAGTTTATAATCATCGCTTTATATATATATATATATGTGTATATATATATATATATACATATATATATATATATATATATATATATACATATATATATATATATATATATATATATATACATATATATATATATATATATATATATATATATATATATATAGCTTGTTCGTCCTAGCCGACTGGAAGGGTATTTTGAAATTAATTTATTTGCAGTTGGTGGTCTATAGGGACTATATGGGAACATGCGGCACTGTATGACGAATCTACTCTCACCATTTTTGCCATTGTCATCATGATTTGGTTTAGTTTGATCCGTTGCAAATGCAAAAGAAAAAAATTCCAAATAATTAATATTTTTTTTTTAATTATAAATTTAAAAAATTGTTTTGGAGGTTTATCATAACTTTGGCCAAAAAATTATAGTGCAATAATTATAGTGCATATCGTTACTATGAGCACTATATTTTGCTTTCAGGCTTTATCGATGTCCTGATTTTGAATTGTCTTATGGAATCAGTAACTCGAGATATAACCCCTTCCTAACTTCTAATTTTTATATCCTGCATAATGCAATATGCAAGGTATATTCATTTCGGTCAGATGTTTGTGTCCACTTGAAGGAATCTCCGGAGATATAGATATAGATATATATTCGTGATCAGCGTCGCTTAAATTTTCGATTTAACGATGTCCGTCCGTCCGTCCGTCTGTCTGTCTGTCACCTGGCTGGTTCGCACGATAACTTGAGTAAATATTGAGCTATTTCGACGACATTTGGCATAAGTAAGCTATGATCCAAGGACCCGGAGGGGATTGATATTGGGCATGATCGGTCAATAGCCACGCCCACACCAAGCATTCAAAGCGACTAACCTCGGAATTTTCAAAATTTTTAACTTGCTATAACTCACATAGTATACCACTTGGGACAACAATATTTGGCACATAGAGTTATATTATACTACTATATAACCTCGCCAAAAGTGGTTGAGCCACGCCTACTTTTTAGCGTAGCTCCCATACAAAGTGTCTGTACTTCTTTTAAATTGAAACTGCTGTAACTTCTACAATCTTCTGTCCAGAATAACCATAATTGACACTTAAATTAACATGCTAGTTGAAAATAATATGGCAGAAAAGCAGTGTGCCACGCCCACTCGATCTTGGGTCTCCCATACAAAGTTGCGGAAATTAAAAAAAAATGTTACCGGTTATAACTTGCAAACTATTCAGTGTAGAATAACGAGATTTAAGGTGTGGATTAGTATTGTACGAGCAACTAGGCTCACAGAAAATGGGTGCACCACGCCCACTGTTTATCGTAGCCCCCATACAAATTTTAAATTGAAACAGCTGTAACTTCGGCAATTTTCTGTCTAGAATAACCATAATTGACATTTAAATTAATATCGTAGTCGGCAAAAATCTGGCAGAAAATCAGTGTGCCACGCCCACTCCTTCATGAGTCTCCCATACAAAGTCAAGGGAATTAAACTAAAACTTTTAAGCTCCATAACTTACAAACCAGTTAGCGTAGGAAAACGAGATTTAAGACATGGAATAGTATTGTACGAGCAACTAGACTCACTTGAAATGTGCTCGCCACGCTCACTGTTTATTGTAGCCCCCATACAAATTTTTAATTGAAACAGCTGTAACTTCGGCAATCTTCTGCCTACAATAACCATAATTGACACTTAGATTAATATCGTAGTCGGCAAAAATCGGGCAGAAAATCAATGTGTCACGCCTACTCCTTCATGAGTCTCCCATACAAATTCAAGAGAATTAAACTAAAACTTTTAAGCTCCATAACTTACAAACCATTTAGCGTAGGACAACGGGACTTAAGGTATGGATAAGTATTGTACGAGCAGCTAGGCTCATAGGAAATCTGCGCGCCATGCCCACTGTTTATTGCAGCCCCCATACAAAATGACTGAAATTCTTTTAAATTGAAACAGCTGTAACTTCGGCAATCTCCTGCCTAAAATAACCATAATTGACACTTGGATTAATATCGTAGTCGGAAATAATCTGGCAGAAAATCAGTGTGCCACGCCCACTCCTTCATAGGTCTCCCATACAAAGTCGAGGGAATTAAACTAAAACTTTTAAGCTCCATAACTTACAAACCATTTAGCCTAGGACAACCAAATTTAAGGTGTGGATTGATATTGAAAAATTAATTAGATATACCAGAAAGAGAGAGCTTCCGTACAAAGTCTCGGATTTATCTTAAACATTAAAACACCCATAACTTACTAATTAATACGCCTGATCCTCCAAAATTGGTGAGGTACGCCTGCTTCTTAATGTAGGTCCTATACAAAGTAGTGGAAGAAAAGGATGGATATACGAGGAAACTTTTTATATATACCTCTACATATGCAGGGTATAATTTGGTCGGCCCCAGCCGACTGTAAGGAGATTTTTTGTTTTAGAAACCCTTAAACATTTTTGAAACTTTTGAAACCTTTGAATCGTTTCATTACGTAAATATTGCAGCAGTTCGAATTCGAAAAAATTGAATTTGAGGGCTGCAATTCGTGTTACTAAATCCGAATGGGACGTTGGACAACGATGACATATGAAAACAAAATATAGCGGCAAGCGGATGGTTCTTACTTATGATGAAAAAACGTTTTGTATTTTTTTTTCGTGGTCGAAAGAAAAGTTAATAGTGCCTAGATCCTCTCAAGGTAAGCTCTCAATTAAGAGGTGGACATTTGACCCTAATGTACCTATTCAAATAGCATTACCTTTATCCAGTATAACATCCATATTTATTACCACTAGATGTATCAGCATTGAAAATTAAATAGATTAAATGTATAATTAAATTTGCTATTTTTAAACTATATTCTAAGGCAAAGTAAGATTTGTAGGTGCTATCAGAATGAATTCAAAATAAGTACAAATTATTAAGATTTAAGGAATTAAATGAAGTATTACATATAAAGTGTTATTTTTTTATCGTCATCTACGTTGATGTCAACAAGTTGGTGATATTTATGTCACACTTACTTATCAGTAAATAGTACATGTTTATTCAAGTACTTGGAAAATTAACAACAATAAATCAAGTGCTGAATGTATTTAAAAATTTTATTTTTAACAAATCAAATATTCTTTGATGGAAACCAATACTATGTAATTAGATAAGAGATTTTGTTATTATTTATAATTTATGTTTACTTTATGAAAATACTTGAATTAATTTCCAGTACTCATGTAACACAATGATATTTGCTCTACATGTTTTCAAGTTCACATAACTTAATTCTTAATTCTCATTTACACACTGACGTATTGTACGCCATAACTCCCAATCGAAGCATCCTAAATAGCCGTCTTGTTTCACAAAGGCTTTGCCCTCTGGACATGAGAGTAACAATGGTACAGCATTTCCGGCAGTGCATAAATAATATTGTGTTGGTGTTAGACTCGGTTGTGGTTGTTTTAAATTTTCACCTGTACATGGTCCTACCGTACTCTTATATACACAATTTGAATCAACTTTCGTCAGCGGAAGGCAACCAGAAGCAGTTTTATTCTTCACAAAGAATGTATTTTCAGGACACTCTTGTTCGATAGCGGTATTGGTACCGGGTATGCAGAAATAGAATTTGGTGCCATCTTCAGAGCCCCATAATTCATTTTCGAAACGACAACCTTCAACTACATGATCGTCTTTACGTATGGGGAATATACTCGTAGCACCGCTTACGATTGCTATGGATGCAGTAATTATTAGAACTGTGTACGGAGGGAATGAATGATAAGAATTATTGTATTGTAATCAACTTTTTATACCAACAACACACCTTTAATCATTTTTCACTGCGTACTTTTTGATATATCACTCTCCTTTCAATGTGTTCGACTAACTGAAAAAAACTGTTGCCAAAAATTAATCGACACTTAATTTTATACTACATATATCTATGTACTCGTCCACATTCTCGTTTGTACATACTCGTATTGTATTTATTATTGAAATTGTATTTCTTAGCTTATCTCATTTCTTTCATTTGTCACATTCTTTTTGCGATTCCGCTGTTCAATTTTTAACTGATATTGGCAAATAAATATAATTTGTATTGGTAATCATTCTAAGTAATAGGTGTTAATGGAAAAATATGTATTGCTTAATAATTCCATAATCATGTTTATATTTTTTGTGTTATATGTTTTGCCAAATAATGTAAGAAGTATTCCACAAGGTAATCACATTTGAAAGAATACATTTTCTTTCAATTAAATTTGTCGCAGCAGACGCTCGTTCTCATGACTAATGCACAATAGGTATGGGATAGTGCACGAATTTTCGGGGCTGAGGTAAATGATACAATATAAAACCTTAAACATACTTACTGCTTATCTTCACCATTTGGGCAGCTCCTCTATTTTGCCCCAAGCTTTCCTCGAATACACTTACACCTTTTTCCACCACCTAAGGGGGTTCCTAATTTTAATGGAGCATAATTTATTATGTTGGCCTTCAGACCTATAGGTCGTGGGTTCAATCCCCGGCTGAAGCATAACAAATTTAATATCGAAAAGATTAATAATATCTAACGATTTTTTTTCGAATGGTAACCACCTGTCGGCAAGCAATTGGAAATTCTTTCGGCAGAAACAATTTGACACGGAAAAGCTTCTAAAAGAACTCTGTGACAAAGGTAAAAAAAGTGATGTTGCAAGAGTTCAGCTGTTCGGAATCGGCTAAGTAGGTGCCTTCTACTACTATCCAAAATTTAACACGTACAACAGTAATGACAGAGAAGCTCGGTCACATATTTATTTTTCTTTTAATTTAGTGGGCGGTTTTCAAAAATTCAATGATTTTAGGGATCTGTTACTTTATATTCCTCCAATAACAATAACAACAAATTTAAAGCGGAGCACGTTAATTCAAAGTTGTAATTTAAATACTGAAATAATGCTTATTATTAAATACATATTTAATAAAAATTGGCTTGCTCAATAGAAATCTGATGTATTAATTTCATATTTTGTTTACTCTAAAAGTAGTGCAATTCCATTTAGGGTTATCGAAAGTATAATTTTTTTAAACTAATACTTTAAACACGATCACGTTATATACTTAATAAATTTATATAATATTTTAAAAATAAGTTTAATAAAAAAGTCAGTTATAGTCCATTGTGGTACCACGGGAACCAAACCTTATCCCGCTCGGTCCTCCTTAAGCCATTCTGAGGATTTAATGAATGATAGCATCTATATATTTAGTATATTAACATATGCCAATATTTTTCAAGCCATTGAAATGCAAACCCTCTACATATAACATAAAATAGACTTTCACCACTTTTACAGAAAAATAAATGAGTGATCATTCCGAAAATGTGAATAATATCAATTTAATTTTAAGGTTATTTTTCAATTGTTAGGTAATTTATGTTCACTTTGTGACGTAGCTCCCAGAGGGGCAAGGATATGGAGTATGTTCGGAGAGAATGTTAGTGGTGGGTTAGCTCCAGAACAGAAGCGGTATTTTAACTATACTTTTATGAGATTTTAATTAAAAAAATAAATAATTCAAAATAATGAAAATCTATACGCTTATACGTCACACACACGTAATGAAGGTTGGTATCCAAAATAATTTAAAATATTATAATAAAGTCAATTGTGTGCAACGTACAAATAATTTGATTAACAAATTAATTCAAAATGTGTTCAAAATATAAATATAATCTCTAAACTATCAAATTTGTGTGTTATTGTGTGGCATATTTTTCATACGTTCACTAATTTGAGAAAACAATTTTTCACTAATCCAACTCCTTTGTCTTCGCACGTATTTATGCCGAACTGTAGAAAATTGATAAACAACATTAAGTTAGAACCTTACAAATTGGTACATTTTTAAATTTTTTTAATGTCCACCCTTTAACTTTGAGAGGATCTAGCTACAATTAAAAATTTTTTCATGCCTAAAGCTTGGGGTGTGCTGGAGATAATCAACATCTTCCAACCCATAGTTGGAAGATAGCAGAAATGGAACAACCAAGGGGTGATTACGGTCAGATTTATCTGGTCATCAACAAAAATACCTTCGAACGTCTAGCAAAGACCGGAGTCGTGATCAGTTACGGTGTTGTGTATGTGATTGACATTGAATTTGTGATCTACAAGTATAATAACTCGTTATCAACGGTCTTACTGTAAACATAAATATTTTAGTATGGCCAGCTATATAAAAAAAAAGTGAGCAGTAGGCAAATTGTATACGATGTGTCATTGTTTATATGATGAAACAGAGAATGCAAATTTGGTCACGGGTTACTGTTTGACTGTTCGTAGCGGTGTCAAATAAGCAAAGAGTCAAATAAGTTATTTACACAATTGACCCAGATATAATCAGCTTGATTCAATTTGCATAGTTGTTGATTAAACGAAGTTGTAGAAATAATGTACTGGTCAGCAAATATGCAATTTGAATTAGCACTGGTTTCTGTTTGGTCAAGTGGAGAGAGTAAGTTGTGGATTAAAATTTTATAACAAAATAAGAAAAGAATTAAAGAACAATTGTTGGGAAGCATTCTGAGTATACAGATTGATTTTTAAATGTAAGTGCGGCATCGTTGCCATAAATGAATAATCCAGTATGGCACGCTTCTTTGTGACTAAATATTAAGTCTTCTTTCTATCTTACATAAGAACGGCTTTAAGGGTGAAGTAAGGGATACTTACTTACTTACTTACTTATGTGGCCATAACAACCGAATATCGATTTAGGCCGAAAATAACATGCTTCGCCAGCCATCTCTGTTCTTCGCTAGCTGGCGCCAGTTAGAAATTCCAAGCGCCGTCAGCTTCTCCAGTACTTGGTCTTTCCACCGGAGGTTTGGTCTTCCTCTTTTGCGTCGTCCTCCAGCGGGTTCCGAATATAACACCTTCTTAGCTGGAGCGTGTTCTTCCATTCGCTCGACATGACCTAGCCAGCGCAGCCGCTGAATTTTGATGCGCTTTACTATGTCAATATCGGCATACAGCTCGTACAGCTCATGGTTGTACCTTATTCGGTACTCGCCACCAACGCAAATAGGTCCAAAGATCTTGCGTAGGACTTTTCTCTCGAAAACTCCAAGTATTCGCTCATCCGAGGTGGAAATTGTCCAGGCTTCAGCGCCATATGTTAGGACAGGCATGATGAGAGACTTGTAGAGTGTAGTTTTCGTTCTTCGAGAGAGGGCTCGACTTCTCAATTGCTTACTCAGCCCAAAGTAACACCTGTTAGCAAGAGTTATCCTACGCATGATCTCCAAGCTGACGTCATTACTGCTGTTAATGCTGGTTCCAAGATAGACAAAGTCCCTTACTACTTCAAAAGCGTAGTTGTCAACAGTGACGTGCTGTCCAAGACGGCGGGACTCTTTGTTTGTTGACACTAGATACTTCGTCTTGCCCTCGTTCACCGTGAGACCCATCCGACGCGACTCTCTTTCCAACTCTGAGAATGCTGCACTGACTGCTCGCGTGTTCATGCCGATTATGTCAATATCGTCGGCATACGCTAACAGCATGACACTTTTGTTGAAGATAGTGCCATTATGTCGTAGATCAGCAGCTCGTATTATTTTCTCCATAATAAGATTGAAGAAGTCGCACGATAACGAATCACCTTGTCTGAAACCCCGTTCGGTATTAAACGGTGCGGAGAGGTCCTTCCCAATTTTCACTGCACAACGGGAGTTATGCAGTGTCATTCTACAAAGTCGAATGAGCTTTGCAGGAATACCGAACTCAGACATTGTTGTAAGGGATAATTTGATATAAAAAAACTTTTTTCGCTGATTTTTTACGGAGATACAGCTTAAGCAAATTTATTCAAACTTTTTTTAAATTATAAAGCATTATCTAGAGAATATTTTGTTAAATATCCGTAATTAAATAAGCCGGTGACAGAGCATTTCCCAAAACGTCTTTTGAAAAATATGTTTATACCAAGAAAGTATGTTTCGAGATTGAAAAGAATCGGTCGAGTAGATTTTGCAGGATCGTTTCCCGGACTTCGAAAAATTGGTTTTCAGTTTGAAGTTTTTTTTTCTCAAAAAGTGAGAAAAAAATTTTTGTTTGTAACTTACACTGAATTATCCATCCCAGGTCCATAAAGTACGTTCCCGGCAGCAATCTCGTTGTCTTGGAAAATGAAAAAAAAAATCGATTTTCCGAATCTTCTTATCCCTTACCTCCTCCT
Organism: Megamerina dolium; assembly: GCA_963854835.1. Lineage (NCBI taxonomy): Eukaryota > Metazoa > Arthropoda > Insecta > Diptera > Megamerinidae > Megamerina > Megamerina dolium. The sequence continues at coordinate 47,829,402 of OY978526.1, read as the reverse complement.
TAAGAGCATGGAACTACTTACTTACCATTATAACCGGAAATCGATTTAAGTCGAACTTAGCATGCTTCGCCAGCTAAGTATGTTCTTTACTAGATGACGCCACTTAGAAATTCCAAGCGCTGTCAAATTCTCCAGTACTTGGTTTTTCCTCCTGAGGTTGGGTCTCACTCTTTTGTGCCGTCCACCAGCGGGTTCCGAATATAACACCTTCTTAGCCGGAGCGCAGCCGCTGAATTTTGTTGTACTTTATTGTGTCGGTGTCGGCATACAGCTCATACTTGTAGAGTGTGGTTTTCGTTTCTCGAGAGAGGGCTCTCTGGGTTGACGTCATTACTGGTGTTAATACTGGTTTCAAGATAGACTAAATCCCTCACTACTTCAAAAGCGTACATGGGGAAGATGGCGGGACTCATTGTTTGTTAACACTAGGTACGATGGTCAGACCCTTAATAACATATGCTGCTGTGGTCTGGTGGCCTAAGGTCACCCAAAAGACCGCGAAAAGCAAGTTAGATAGGGTACAAAGAATGGCTTGTATTGGGATTACCGGAGCTATCCGGACGACCCCGGTAGAAGCATTGGAAGTCTTTCTCGGGCTGCTGCCGTTGGACTTGCATATTATGAAGTCAGCGGCATTAACAGCATTACGTCTGAAGACAACCAATAATTGGTATGGATTCGGCACAGAGAGGGGGCACAGGGGCATCCTGTCACTGCTATATAGCAGTGTAAAGGAGGCGCAGATGCCAATGGAGGGAATGGGTAGGCTGAAGATGACTGAAAAGTCACACAGAACACTCATTGAAGACGGCCTCACACATGATGTATGTGAGGAAAATGACATCAGTATTTTTACAGATGGTTCATTAATGGATGGCAGAGCGGGTGCTGGAATCTTCTCTAAAGAGTTGGGACTGGCATGCACTCTGAATCTGGGAAGATACGGGTATACCAAGCAGAAATGCTAGGTCTAATGCATGCGCTGGACCATCTACTGGATGGAAAGGTGCAAGGTAAGAAAATCTTGCTAGCACTCGATAACCAGGCGGTGGTCAGGCGGCTGCAACAACCTACGGTATCTTCTAAGTTGGCGCTCGAATGTGTTCAGAAACTTAATGGGTGTGCTCGTAGTAATGCGATTACTCTTATGTGGGTGAAGGGACACATTGGTATAGAACAGAATGAAGCTGCAGACTCCTTGGCTAGACAAGGATCTGAAGCTGAATTTTATGGACCGGAACCAGTAGTTGCTCTCAGCAGCGGAACGGTGAAGGCAAAGGTCGAAGAGTGGATAAAGAAACTTCATCTCACGAGATGGGAGAACTTATCTACTTGTAGACAGGCAAAGGCTTCGTTGAGGCTATCAAAGGGCAGTGAATCGGGGAGGGCTCTCAGTCTAGGACGAATGACTCTAAGCTGGTTGACTGCATTAATAACTGGGCATGGCAATTTCAGGTACCACCTCAGCAAGATGGGTCTTGTTGATGGGGAGGATGCTGATATTTGCAGATTATGCATGGAAGAGGCAGAGACAGCGGCGCACATAGTGTGCCAGTGTCCTGCATTGGCAAGCACGAGGATGTCCACACTGGGTCGCCAATTTATTGATGAACTCGAAATGTGGAACATACCCCACAAGGAGATGCTTGAAATAACGCGTGATGTTATTATGAGGAAGGAAGTAGAAGAATTCTGCAACCGAACAAATAATTAACACACGATTTGAGGGACGAAAAGGGACCCATATAAGTGGTCTGATTCGGCTAATCCCTAAAATTTATATAACACTAGGTACTTCGTCTTGCTTTCGTTCACCGTAAGACCCATTCGACGCGATTCTCTTTCCAACTGAAAGGCATACGCCAACAGCATGAATCTTTTGTTGGAGATATTGTCATTATGACATAGATCAGCGCTCGTATTATTTTCACCATAATACCATTAAAAAAGTCGCATGATAACTAATCACCTTGTCTGAAACCCCGTTCGGTATTAAACGTCCTTTCCAATCTTCACTGCACAACGGGAGTTATACAGTGCCATTCTTTAAAGACGAATGAGCTTCGCAGGAATACCGAACTTAGGCATTGTTGTGTAGAGCTAATCCCTTACTGGACTGTCGAAAGCAGCTTTATAATCAACAAATAGATGGTGTGTGTCGATCTGTTTTAAATGACCTCTCTGACCTCGTCATGCTGGGGTGGTGGATTGTCTACACCATCATCCGTTATTGGGAGTAACGTGGAGAAGTGTTTCCTCCATAAGTTCAGTACACTCTGGACATCTGTAACCAGATTACCGTTTCTGCTAAAACAGGAAAAGGCTCCGGTATTTAAACCGCAACCGTCAATCAAACATCAGATCTCATGATTCTAAATTTGAAAAAAAAAATATGGACTGCACACCTTTAAAGGTGCGAAACGAGGGTAAAAGCCTAAAAATTTCACTGAACGAGGGGGCACTTGGCCCAAACGTCATTGAAATTACAGTCTACGATCAGCTGGAGAGGGCACCAGGTCCCATATCCACTGAGAACATGGACCAAGACCAGTGGGAGCGGGCATGCGGCCCTTCTTCCGACAGTCTCGAAAAGATGGACCTCCAACTTAGCCAGGAGTCGGCTGGACCTCACATCACCCCTGAAGAGGAACGCGTTCTCCTAAAGGAAGACTCCAAAACTGACAGGGTGAAGCTCTGCGGGGCTGGACGCAAGAGGCTGAAGGCTTTACTTGCCAAGGGCATACCACTGGAAACATCAAGGTCCTTGGCGGTAAAGCCTGTTGGAGTCAGTCCAACCAGCGAAGTACAGACGACCTCGAAAAGATCCCGATCGGATGGCTCCACTCCGACGTCGAGCTCCAAGCCGACAAAGCGATTCGTGCCTGAGGGTAGTGTTGATATTCCATCAACAGTACCTTCGACTGCGTCCGCTGTGAGATGGAGGCGGTGGTAGCGGTAGCTTCTAAAGGAGTGGCTCCATAAATCGCCCCTGTGGGCGTTCCCTGTTAGAAGCCAACTCTGGCAGAAGCTGTCTGCTCTAAGAAGGTTGGGTTTATCCCAAACAATTTCCTAAAGGGCATGTGGTCTACTGACGAAATTGGCAAGATGGAGAAATGCATCATCGACAGGGTCTACGAGTTCCGCGGTGGCCCGGTGAAGCGTCACTTTTCAGGCTATGGTTTTAAGCCCGGATGGTTAACTATTAACTGTCTGGACGACGAAACTGTGGCCTGGTTGAAAGAGATGGTACCAGCCCTGAAGCCATGGGAGGGAGCCGATTTAAAGGTTGTGGACGAGGCAGAAGTGCCGAAGGCCAAAATCTTTGTCGGATACTTCCCTGGCTCGGTATCGTGGCCAAATGACCGAATTCTGGGGCAGATTGAGTCACAGAACTCCGACATTTGTGTTAGAGAATGGAGGGTGCTAAACAGGCTTCACAAAGGTGACCTTGTCGAGCTAGCGATAGCCCTAGACCCTTCGGAAGTGGTCGAAAAGCTGGGAAACAAAGTCTCTTATGACTCTGGTAGTGTCCAGCTAAGACCCAGACTTAAGGGTAACAGGGCAAAAGTCAAGACTGTTGCTGAAGAGCAACTTTCGACCTAGGCAGCGGCTCGTGCGCAAGCACATAGCCGAAAGCCGAAAACTGTTTCCAGCACCGCAAAGCCAGCACCGATAGCAGAGAAGGGCACCAGTGCCCGGCGTCCAAAACCATATTTGCTCTCTGGTCGACTCAGGAAATGGGAACGCAAGGATCAGGAGGCCAGGGAAACCTTGCGAAGCACGAAAGGTGGTAAGGTCCGAAGGGGCCAGCCTGGGAAATAATGTTCCAGGCTCCACCTCGAATGCATACTGGCAGTTAGAGGCAGCTCAAATGCCTCCATAAAAAGCTCCACCAGGCAATAGCAGCCTCATACAGACTCAGTTCAATGGTGGAACAAAATTGTCTGGACTTTGCGTCCATCCAAGAACCATGGGCCACAAATGGACAAATAAATGGTCTGCAGACAAAAACATGTAAGCTGATCTACGACGTAAATGCTGACCGACCCAGGGCAGCGTTATCGTGATCTGGTGGCGGTACAGGCAGAAGTGTCCAGTGCCAGAGGAAGAAAAACTATAATACTGGCCCCCATGTACTTTCCTGGTGACGAATCGGGAAAGTCGGTATTTCAGATGCTCCAGCAGCTCATGGGTTAGTGCTTCACTCGGAATCTTCAATGGGTGATGTGTTGCGACGCAAATGCACATCATACGGCATGGGGAAGCATGGATAGAAACACTCGAGGTGAGTCACTTTTTCATTTCATTACTACTAACAACATTGTGGTGTTAAATAGGGGTGTTCGCCAACAAGGGGAAATGAACCAACTTTTGTAAATGCAATCAGGAGGGAGGTGTTAGATCTCACTCTAACCAGTGCATTTATATCTAATAACATTTCTAACGGGAGGGTGTTAGATGAAGTCTCCTTGTCGGATCATCGTTATATACGCTTTGACCTAAAAGGGAAGTTGAAGACTTCTTTGAAATTAGAAATGCTATGAAGACCAATTGATCGCTGTATAACTTCTACTTAGAGCAAAGATTAGGGTGCCTAAGTGAAAGAATTAACAATTCTCAAGAACTGGATCCCGAGGTCAGGAAACTTGAAAAAACAATAACTGAAGGTTTCAAAATGAGCTGCGACTTGGTGGTGAAGAAACGTTCTAGGAACGTCCCTTGGTGGAGCGAGGAACTAAACAAGTTACGCAACAAAGCACATCAGCTTTTCAATAGAGCCAAGTCCAATGGGGACTGGGTATCCTATAAATGTGCCTTAACGGCTTACAATAGCAAACTGAGTGAATCTAAGAGAGATCATGGAAAAGGCTCAGAAAAGATTACTCAGTTGGCCTTTCTACACTTAAAAAGGCAGACTGAAATTATACGGGAAGTCTGAAAGAAATGGGACAGTTACTGCTGGACACTCACTTTCCAGGCTGTGTCACCTGTGATGAGGACAGTGAAAGCATCGAGGATATCAATTTCTTAATGTCTACACGCAGGTCACTATCACTGGCTTGTAAAATTTTTACCGTCAATAAAACTAAATGGGCAATCTCTACATTTAATCCATATAAATCTCCGGGTGTTGATGATATTAAACCTTGCCTTCTCCGGCAAGGAACTAATGTATTAGCACCACTTCTAACAAAAATTTTCAGGATAAGCCTGGAATTAGGTGTAGTGCTTAAATCATGGACAAAAGCTAGGGTCGCTTTCATCCCGAAAGCAGGGAAAAAGACGGATCACACGCCCAAATCCTTTCAGCCCATATGCCTAACATCCTTTCTACTAAAAGCAATGGAAAAAATTATAGATCAGTACATCAAAGAAGTTTATTTTAAAGATACACCACTCCATACCAGTCAGGCAAGTCGATTGAGACTGCAATACATTGCCTAACGAGTAAAATCGAACAGGCATTAGAGGGTAAAGAAATAGCTCTTTGTACATCGGTTGACATTACAGGAGCTTTCGATAATGCTACTTTCAGTTCTATTGAGGAAGGTATGGTCAGGAAGCAAATTCATAGACTGGTCATAACACGGGTTCTTAATATGCTAAAAAACAGGGCATTAATTTACGAAATGGGGACAGAAAAATTAATTGTCAAGTCAATCAAGGGTCTTGATTGACATCACACAAGACTTGTGTCAAGAAAAAGAACTTTCGATAAATCCTAGCAAAACGACGCTGGTACCCTTCACGAAAAGGAGGAAGTTGAATTTAGGGATCTTGAAGTTAGGTGAAACAGAACTAACACTCTCTGAGGAGATGAAATATTTGGGAGTAATCCTGGATAAAACACTTACTTGGAACAACCATTTATCATACATCACGAACAAAGCCCTGAGGTCTACCTTCGCTTGTCAAATGCTGTATGGTAAAACATGGGGACTACGACCTAAAATGATGGCGTGGTCTTCCAAAACTGTAATAGTACGAATGATTGCCTATGCCTCTCTGGCATGGTGGCCGAAGGTAAATCAAATTGGGACTCAGATGATCCTTAACAGGATTTATCGAATAGCCTGTTTGAGCGTAACGGGAGCGATGAGAACTAGCCCCACAAAAGCTTTAGGAATAATCACAGGTCTCAATCCTCTACACCTTGTGATTAAGAGGACAGCAGCCAGTGCAGCCATAAGGCTTCCGAACTCTGTTCACTTGAAAGAAGGTAACCTAAAAGGGCACATTAAGATTCTAGACGTAGTCTGGAATTCACCGGGCCTCACGGTCTTTGACAGGATGGATAAAATATTTATATTCTCCAAACTCTTCGAAGTGATCATTCACGATCGCTCAGCGTGGAGAAACAACGAAATATTTCGAGAACAGGGCTCACAGCTATGGTACACTGATGGGTCCAAAATGGAAGATGGCAGTGCTGGAGCGGGAATTGTAGGGCCAAATTTCCGGAAGGCAATTGCAATGGAAAAAATAGCTTCCATTTTTAGGCGGAGATCCACGCCTTAGAGCTATCTATCAGAGAATGTCTACGTAGGGGCACTCGAGGAACCAACATATGCATTCTATCGAACAGTCAGGCAGCTCTAAAATCACTAATGAATTTCTCGTTCCAATCTAAGTTGGTTTGGGAATGCTTTGAACTCCTCAATACTTTAGGAAAGAGGAATTCTGTGACTCTAATATGGGTACCGGGACACAACGGGCATGCAGGAAATGAAATGGCAGATTTACTGGCCAAAAAGGGCGCAGACACTCCTTTCATAGACCCAGAACCCTTCTGCGGGGTTAACAGTAGCTTCATGAATAACTTGATATGTGAAGAGGAAAAAAGTAGTCTAACCGATTACTGGAGAGCCCAAACAAACATGCGGTAGTCGAAAAGATTCATTGACCCTGAACATATTAAGGTAGATACTATCTTGAACCTCAGCAGACATCAAGCTGTACAGTGAACTACTAACAGGTCATTGCAAACTTAATTATCACATAACGAAAATGGGTGTGGTAAACAACAATCTCTATCGACTCTGTCTTGAAGAGCAGGAAACAGCAGAACACGTTCTTTGCAATTGCTCAGCTGTGGCTAGACGCAGGCTAAACTACCTAGGCAACGGATTCATAGTTAACAGGGACCTAGTTAAAATCAATCCCACAGCAGTGACAAGATTTATAAATAGTCTTGAGATCTGCTAGTTAGGGAATAAGGCTGCACAAAACATCTTCAGGTCGCGGTGCTTCATAGCCTTAATAATAATAATAATAATAATAATAATAATAATACACTCTTTCTTGTTCTGTCTTCTTGTGGCTGAAATGGTATCTCTCCGCGCCCCTCTTCTCTCTTAACAGCTCGCGTAGCACGTGCAGGGTTTTTCTTTCTCTGCGGTATTCTCGCGACACTCCTGATTATACCACTCATTTCTCAGAGGCCGTTAGAAACCGATTACCTCCATGGCAGCAGTAGTCATGGAGTGGAATATATGTCTCCACTCTGCGTTTACTGTGTGTCCGCTGTGTATCATGTGATCAATTTGGTTCTTCGTTCGTTGATCCGGAGACAGTCACGACGCTTTATGGACGTCGAGATGCTGAAATCTGGTACTACTAATTATCATTTCGCTATTGGAAGTGTTCTGGTGGAGACTGAATTATTGCCTTCATTGGTGTGAACCATGAGACAAGATGTCGTAGTCTCTTCCTGACAACAAATTCACATTCGAGTTTGTGACCCTCCTCATGGCAATTGTAATAGATATTCCCGCATACTCTTTTATAGCAACCCTATCCCATCCGTCGCTTTTCCTGAAGTACGGAGATGTCAGTCTTACATTTGTCGAGTACATCTAATTTGCTATAGAGGGACCGGACAATCCAGGTGCATAGCCGTAAATCGTGGTAGTCCTTATCCGATATGGTGGGTCCCAAGCCCAACGCACAACCTCTAACTGAGGAGGTTTTCGACACCTCCCAGTGGGTGCCAGGAAGGCGTTGCCAGGTGGTCGCTACGTGGCGGACCTCCATTGAAAAACGAAGGTGCAAGCACATAGCAAGCAGAACTAGCCACATAGCGTGCACAATAAACTACTTTTAATACAGTGGGCTGGCTTTGGGTTAGTTGGTTGGCTCAGCATCACGATGGGCCTTATTTGGGTTTAGTGAGTCAACTTAACCTAAATAAAGTGTTGTTAAAGCAATTAGAAAAGGTCCTCTAACTACAGTAAACTTAAGTGCAAATTTGATTTGTGAGAAAGAAAAATGAATGCAAGTTAATCTGTCTCTGTTATATTATAATTTTAAAATGAGATCGCCGATAAAGGTGATCTATCCCTTGATCATCGCCTGGTAACATCAACTGATAGTAATGGATGGTAAAAATTGTAAATATATTATCTATTATATTTAATATATTATGGAAATTTAACAAAATGGAGACACTGATCTGCTGAAAATATTAATAGTACACAGGATAATGACATACATACAATATCATTTTTAAAACGTGGGATTTTTGTTTTTACAACTATGTTTAATCCTCTTGATTTTGCAAACATATTTGTGAATAGTTTTGTAATTGTTATGAATGTATATTGTGGTATTGTTATAAAATTTAATCGCTCCGTAATTAAAACAGAATTTTAATGATAAATCGAGAATATGAGGGTGATAAAAAGTGTACAGTAGTTTTATGCTGTGCTCGACCAGACTTACAACCTCAACTACAACTACATTTAAAACGTTCATAAACACTGTAAAACTGTGTAATGAAGACATTCAAATCAAATACAATTATGCATATTCTAGATACATACAGTGACGGACTAAAGTCTACATATAGCAACAGTTTCTCTTATTTTCTAGAAAGAATGTATTAAATTGAAAAACTAATGATGCAGTTTTTTCCAGATGTTTATTTATTCATAAAAAAACAAAACTTAAATCATTTCATTAGCTTCAAAACGAAAAAATTCATAAAACAAAAAAAAATAGTATGACAAAAGTCTACATACAGTATGGAAAAAGTCTGGAAGTCAACAAAAAATAATTCATTAGTTTTAAATGTAGCGGCTTTGAACACTTTTAGTATTTGGTAGGTCCACCACCGTTATCTATCATTGCTTGCAGGCGTCGCGGCATTGTTGCAACCAAATTGAATACCTCGCAAAGGTTATGCGACGTTGTCTAAGTTTACGCTGTAGAAGTTCCCAAACATGCTCAATAGGATTTAAATCCGGACTTTGCGGGGGTGAATAAAGCTGTCTGGGTGCATAATATAGAAGCCATTCCCTGACAATTAGTGCGGTATGCTTGTGATCATTGTCTTGTTGGAAAATCCAACGTTCACCAAGACCCAAGCATTCCACCGATGGCTTTAGATGTTACGCCAAAATCCTTTTATATTGAAATCGATCCATATTTTCTTCCACAAATGCCATCTTTTTGACGCCAGTTGCTGCTAAAGCTCCACAAACAATTACGTTGCCCCCGCCGTGCTTGACAGTTCGTAACAAGTTTTTGAGTTGCATATCAGCGTTCCTCGGCCATCACTACCAAATATATTGTACTTAAACTAGTCAGTAAATAAAACATTAGACCAGATATCCATTCCTTTGTCAATATGCGCTCGCGCAAACTCAAGTCGAAGACGGCGATTTTTTTGTAATATTAGTGGTTTTTTACGCGGCGTTCTTTTGAAAAATTCGTTTGGTTAAGAGCTCTCGCGACAGTTCTTGGATGCACTCTATTTATGGATACATCAGCAATATGTTCGGACCACTTATTCTCGGTTTTTTGTTTACTTCTTTCAAAATGGAATAGTAGAACCCTAGTAGAAAACTTCTTCGGACGAACTGTTCGCGCTTTACTTTCGTACGAATCAGTATCATTGTAGTTATTAACAATCGTTTGTACTGTTGCTCGACTTAAATTTACTATTTTCGCAATTTCAGCGTACGATTTGTTTTCTTGTCTGTGTTGCAAGATCAATTTTCTTAAATCGGAAGATATTTCTTTGCTCGAGCCCATTGTATTATCGATTCGACTAGGACAAAAACCAAACACAAACTGAAAGTTTGCTACTACATTAAGTGAAAAGAAAATTTCAAATAACGGTATTTCGCAGCTATTTTATCAGCGCTTGCTTTGTATTTTTTTTAACCAGATGAGCTGTATGTAGACTTTTGTCACACTACTTTTTTATTGTTTTATGAATTTTTTCCTTATGAAGCTAATGAATTAATTTAAGTTTTGGTTTTTAATAAATAAATATACATCTTGAAAAAAACTGCATAATTTGTTTTTCCATTTAATACACACTTTCTAGAAAACAAGAAAAACTATAGCTGTATGTAGACTTCAGTCCGTCACTGTACGTATATTTTACAATTACAGAATAACTAAAGTTTCTAATTGTCAATAGTATATGTACGAATTGCTGTTGTGCTAACGGCTTGAATATTCTAGGGCAATTAACAATATACCTTTTTCTCTATTGTATCACATATAGCTTTAGTGTACTCGTATATACCGTATATTAAGGGGAAGTGAAATCTGTGTTTTTAAAACGCTTTGGGAATACCTATAGGAAGTTGACGTTTAAATAAAAAATGAACACATAAAATATTTAGTACTAAACTACAATGTTACTAAGTTTATCCGGAATGCACCAAATTACAATTTTTATATAAAAAAATCAAAATAGACAACGAATTCTTTATTTTAATTAATGCTAAAGGATGAGTTTATATTTCACCGAATACCATATCTGGAAATGCCATTTTTATAAAAAAAAGAAAAAAATAGAAAAATCCCATTTTTTAAATTTTATGGAAAGCTCTATATGTTGATGAATTAAATATAAGCATAACAACAACAATAATAGTACTGAAGTACCAAAACAAAAGCAGTCCATCGCTCAGTCCGTCGACTAGTGGAAATAAACGAAAATTTTGGGTCATCGATTTTGATGAATGTGGTATTACTTTCAGGAAATAGTCAAGTTCAATAGTATTCATGAAAAAATTGAAAAAGATCTCACCATGGGCGTGTCACAGCTTGTCAAAATCGACCAAATTTCATAAAACTAAAAATCCATGATTAAAAGGAAAAGTCACTATAATTCCGTCTTAAAATATACTTACTTATTGTTTGCTGTTATTGAAATATATCATAGAATTTTTGAAGTTTATAACGTTTGAAATAACAGTTACAACATTCAGTTAAGAGTGATTCAAAATTACCACTATAAAATATGAAAAAATTGAACATGTTAAATTTTAATGGTGCAGGAAAAAAAGTCCCGTCGAGATCCACGTTAATTCATTTTGTAATTCTGTTAATTGTAATTGTAATTTTGTTAATTCATTTTGTAGCTTATTTCGTACAGTGACAGTTTAAAAATTGCTGCAGTCGTAATTCCTAATATAGCAAAAATTTGAACAAAATATAAATGCCATTTTTGAAAGGAAGGTTTGTTTTTTATTTTCCAAAATTTACTTTTTCAAAATTTTAGTGTTTGACACTATAAAAAAATAAAATAAGAAAAAAATAGGAAAATTCATGTCACAGCTTATTTCGTACAGTCTCTTTAAGTTCAAACTAAAAACAAAGTAAGTTGATTTTAATATTTAGTTGACATCCCTTAGCGTTAATGACAGCCTGGAGTCTACTTGGCATTGAATCCACCAATTTTTGAGTGATGTCTGGTGTGATTTTTTTCCATTCCTCCATCAGTACCTTCTTTAGGTCTTGCTTATTAGAAATCTTGTATGTTCTTATTTTATTGTCCAAAATAGACTAAAGATTTTCAATCACATTCATGTCAGGTGACTGTGGTGGTGGAGACATCAAGTGTGAGCAGTTCAAATAAGCCAAGATTGCACAATCCCAGATTTATGTTTTGGGTCATTATCTTGGTAATACCGAAATTCTTCCCGCAAACCCAGTTTGTCTGCACTTTGAAGTAAATTGTTTTTCAGAATCTCGAGGTACTTCATTTTGTCCATTGTTCCCTCAATAAAAACCAATTCACCTACTCCGGCTGCTGACATACAGGCCCAAACCATCACGCTACCGCCACCATGCTTCACTGTGGGCTTAAGGTTCTCCTTGTTTAGCTCGGTATTAGCTTTACGCCAAACATATGACATTCCGTCCGAGCCAAAAATATTAAACTTAGACTCATCCGCGAAAATAACGGTATTCCAGAACGCAGGAGTATTAATAATATGCTCTTTGGCGAAGTCAAGTCGGCGTTGTATATTCATTTTCGAAATGAATGGTTTCTTTCGGGCTACTCGACCGTTCAAGTCATGATTGCGCAGCACACGTCGGACAGTTTCAGCACTGGATGATTTTCCTATTTCACGCTGAACCTCTGCAGCCAACTTCGGAGCGGATAACTTTGGATTTTTCTTAATTTTTCGTACAATATAACGCTCGTCTGATGCGTTGAAAATCTTATTAGGTGCTTCTCTGCCCTTGTTCTCCAACCGATTTTCGCGAACGAAGCGTTGAATGATGTATTGGACAGTTGAGGCACTTAAATTTGTCATTTCAGCAATTTTTCGCACACTCTGACCTTTCCTAAAATGGTTAATTACCAGTTTACGCTGTTCCATCGTTGTACGATGACCCATAAAGCTAAATGTTTAATTTACAGCACTTTAACTATTTAAAATAATAATAATAAAAATTGTTATAATAGTTAAAAAGGTCCAAAAAGTCATACAATTCAAAAAAACTTTGTAACTGCGCGGCAGAATGAAACTTACTTACATTGAAGTTTGTGTACGAAATAAGATGTGAGCTGAAAATCAGCTGATCAATAGTTTTTCTCTCTTGCATAACAAAAAGAAAAATTTTTGGGGTTCCCCGTTTTCTTATTAGGTTTACTAAACACATACACAGACATCTACATTCAAAACTTATCGATAAGTTTTTTAGTTTCGATGTTACAGCCATGTACATAAAAATATATACACTGTACGAAATAAGCTGTGAGCCACTGTATGCTACAGCGTAGTTTTTAATCATAAAATATTGTCGAAAATAGAACGCCAGCGAAGTTTCAACATACCAAATGCTGACTCGACGATACTGCGGGCTTTGCTGTGCAGGTCATTAAATTTTCTTTGCCTAGCTGTAAGTTGGTTCACTCTCTTGTATGGCATTATGATAGCTATTGGGCTGATTCGACATTTGTAGACATTTGGTGGTTAATTATGATAGGCGTAAAGCTGACTATTTTCTAACACGCGTTCATCATGTACCGACTAAGGATACCCACAAGAAATTGAAATGAATTCCATATTACTCGAGCAAACTGCTTGTAATTGAATCGATGTAAACCCCTTACGATTCATATACTGATCTCTAATTCGCTGGGGTATTTTATAACCAGAGCTGTAAAAGTATGAAGACATTTTCACTTTAAATTCTTTTATTTAAATTTTGAAAAGATGAACTCCTTTTTTTCTAGCATTCAGTATGTAAAGTATTTAGGCTGATAAAAATGAATGAGTTCTATTCGTTTTCAATACATGAAATTTTGATGAATCCAGCTGCAGATGGCTGCGGCCTAAAAAGAATGGAAGAGGCGATATTCATTCAATAGCAAGGTGACAGACTTTCTACTTCTTCGCGTTTTGTTGTTTACAAAATATCTGTATGGTTGTTGGATCTTTCATTTCTGGGTTGCCTTTGGCTTATATTAAATATAAAGAAAGTATTAAATGCAAAAAATTATAGACGTTTTATTTCGTATTACAATTTGTTTGTTTGTTTTTTCGTAATCTTTTTAATAAATTGAGAAGCACCGACTCGCATTTGCAAACAAATCAAGAATCTTAATTTTCAGGGACTTATTGACTTTTCTATTTCATTTTTCAAATTTGTATTACGAGTTTGTTATTTGCGTTATTTGTTATAGTTAAGCCACAATTATTGGTACGCGAGCTGTTGCTGGATTTAAATTCTGTGTGCAACGGTGGGTTACGCAGATGACAAACAAATAATAATAAAGATAAAGCATGAAGGCATTATTTGTGACCATGCAAGACGTCCTAAAGTTCCAGACCCTTCTCAGCACCTGGTCCGTAAATCGGCTTTACCAAAACATATATAAAAAAGCAAATCGAAATTGGACAATTACCTTAACAAACGATGTATGGAACGAAGAAGAGACCCAAAAACATTCCAAAAAGTGTCCATCGTAAGATGTCCAAAGACACTACACCTGCAACAAGATGAGGTATATTGAGGACACACTATGTAAATCTCGCCTGGAGGATGATGAAACAATTGACAACTTGATAGTCTTGATTGCAAACATGAATACTTAAAATGTTGAGTGTTACATAAAAAAATCATCAAAAATTAAATTTTCACTCGATATTGGTAACATTATGTGGGTGCCGTAGCTCAGTGGTTAGTGTGTTGGTCTTCTGATCTGTAGGTCGTGATTCAATCCCCGGCTGATGCATAACAAATTTAATATCAAAAAGATTTTTCTTTCGAACGGTACCCACCTGTCGGCAAGCAATTGGCAATTCTTTCGGCAGTAACAATTTGCCATGAAAAAGCTTCTAAAAAAGAACTCTGTCTTCGTTTAAACGAAGCCATAGTAAAAACTATAAAAAAAATTAAATATTAATTAGGCAATCGGTGATTTCTGGAACGAAACTATCTGTTAAATCTTCATCATACACTAGAGATGCTACTAAATAAAAAATGGAAAAAGCACTCATAATATGGCTTGAAGACAATGCACAAAAACGGATTCCCGTAGACGGAAACAATATCAAACAGCAAGCATTAAGGTTTTATAAAATGATAAAAGACGAACAACCGTTTACCTTTACACAATCAACTCCTGATAAGAGCTACTTATTTTCTGCAAGCACAGGATGGTTGACAGGATTTCTGGGCGAGATTGCTTCTGGAGATCAGAAAGCTCAGAAAGATTAGAATCTGGTCTGTTTTGGAAAAAATGGAAATGGTTCATTAAATAATTTGTGCCAGAAACTAGAAAATATATGAATGAAAAAGACTTAGAATTTAAATTTCTTTGACACATACCGTTGGTGGGGAGGATTTTGATGACTTGGTATTCGATGACATTGATGAACTGTTGGTCGATAAAGTTCTTAGCGAAGACGAAATATTACATTTTGCTATTACACAGAATGCTGATGCTATAGAAAGCAGCGATAGTGAAGAACCTGTTAAACTTACTGCAAATTTAATCCAAGAACCACTTCAACTTGCAAACAAATTAGGATACCATTTCGTCACAAACGATCCCAATGTCGAAAGAGCTGCATAATTCCAACGTGAGCTGAATTCTTGTATGGCTCGTTACAAAAAATTATACAAAGAGGTAGCAACAATTGGCGAACAACGGCTCATAACAGAGTTCACTGTTAAAAATGTAGATTCCGAACGAGCAAGAGAAAGTCCAGTTCAAAATTATTCCAGCGATTTTATACGCATTCGATGCAAGCGAATGCGAGTAACTGATGATGACAGCAATTAAATTTATGTTCCTGTATTTATGATTATCATTTAAATTTTTTTTTCAATTTCTTTTTACCTTAAAAATTGAATAACCTATTCTTTTTATTAACAAAATAGCTGTTTTACATAATTGTTTTTAATTCTTGAACTTGTCATACATTTTTTTTTACATTACTTTTAAGAGTAGAGTGCATATCTTTTTTTCTTTAATAACTATGCTTGTGTAAAAACACATTATATATGTGATTGAATAAAATACACCTGAATAGTTGTTCTTAAAAAATCCGTGTTTTTCACTAATTTCAATGGTTCAAAGGAACCAATCACCTATTTTGCATACGATCATTGTCTTTACACGGGTTTTCCTGGAACCAATTACCGTGTAAAAACAGAATTAGGTGTATATTGTTATTTCCCTAAGCAATATTTTTACAATATCCGTAATAATTCTTTGGCCTCAAAAAGTTGAACTTGCGATAATTAAAAATATATTTTAGATATTGCACTTATAAAATGCAATAAATCAGAAAAATTCAATTTACAAATAATATTGCCTGACGGCTGAAATGCGCAGCAAAATGCAGTAATACAGTCTTTAAACTTAACTTAAACTTAAACTTAAGCCGATTGGATATCGTTCGGCTGACCGAATTCATTGAATAAAGCAAGTAATTCGGACACTTTCATTAAACCATTCACAACTTTTCATTACCATTGATTTTCTTCATAGGTATCTTTTTTTTTCTTTACTCAATCACAAAATATTAAATTGAACAAAAACGGTGATTTATTTAATCCACAATTTCAAAATTTGTCTACTAGTGCAATATTTAGGTTTGCATCAAAAAGATCTCCTCATAAAATAATTTTTTATATAGCGACACTGTTGCTCAGAAAAATATCTTCATCTTTTTTCAATGTCCAAGGGAAGCCCAATTATCGCACGTTGTCACATTTTCATACCACACTATATACAATAACTATTCTAGGAAAAAATTGAATTAAGCTTACTAGAGCAAAATATAATATTATATATACAAGGTGCAACAATTATGTATTAAGACTGCCTCTAGAAAACACAATTAAAACACGATATCTGCTAATTTGTCGGTATATTTGTTCAAAATATTCTCCTCCTGATTCTATACACTTGTTACATCGATTTAATAATAATTCAAACGCGTGTTCCAGCTCAATTTTCGGAATTGCCTCCAGTGCCCTCATTGAAGCCCATTGTATGGCCTGAATGTTATCAAAAAAGCATCCTTTCAACTTCAATTTCAGTTTTGGGAACAAAAAGAAGTCGCACGGTGCCAAATCAGGTGAATACGGCGGGTGATTCAGCACACAGACCTGATTCCGAGCCAAAAATTTACGAACAATGAGTGCTGTGTGACTCCGTGCATTATCGTGCAACAGAGACTAAGCTTTTGGATCGCGGTATTCTGGTCGAACACGACGGATTCTGGATATCAAACGCACGCTTCAAAACTTCGAGGTAACATGCGGAAGTAACTGTTTGACCAGTTGGAACAAATTCTTTGTGGATAATTCCTTTGCTATCGAAGAATGTGATGAGCATTGTTTTGATTTTTGATGGAAATTTTCGTATCTTTTTGGCTTGTGGTGAGTTTTTGATTTCCATTCCGCACTTTGACGCTTGGTTTCTGGATCGTATTGGAAACACCGTTTTATCACCCGTAACAATTGTTTTCAGGAAGTTTAGATAATTTTCTGCAGCTGCAACCATGTCTCTAGAATGACTGACTCTCATTAATTGTTGGTCCTCGGTCAATGTGTGTGGAACAAATCTCGCGCAGATCTTTGTTTGGCCCAAATCCTCGTGAAGAATGAGTCGGATAGTTTCTCTGTTGATGTTTTAGGCCTTTTCCATTCGAACTTTCTGGATCGCTTCCGGGGTCCGCACTGAAATTGGCCTTCCTTCTTTTATTTCATCTTCCAGCGACTCTCTGCCATCCACAAACTGTTTATGCCATATAAAAACATTTGATCTTGATAAACAAGCATCGCCATACGCTTGCTGCATCAATTTTTGAGTGGAATTTAATGACCGCTCTTTACTCCATGTTAAAATTTCAACATCAAACGAACACGTGTTTTGTAAAATGAATGCCAATAAACATTAAATGTCAACCAAATGCCATGAAATTTTGACAGTTAGTAGAGGAAGTTAATACATAATTGTCACACCTTGTATGCAAGTACCTTTAAAAATTTTGTTTTTTATATATTTTAAACAAAAAATAGTATTCCATCATGCATAAAAAACCAATGTACATTATTAACTGTTAACAAATAAATGAACAACAAAATAATAAAACAGAGAGGCAGATGAAGATAATACAATACGAAAACCACAAAAGTCGATATGAACGATGATGTTGATGATGATAATGATGATGATGCCAATCCTTTTGCTAAATGAACATCCAGCCGGATGTATTTGAATGAAATGAATTAGAAAAAATGAATGACATCATGGAAACAATAAAACGAGACTGCATTCTAGAATATGTAGATATAAAAACAAATTGTGAAAAAGAACAGAAACAAATCATAAAATGATAGAATGTTTGTTGATAGTTACTAAATAACAATAGCTATTGTTATTCTATTTACTTGTGGACATTATTAATATTCTCACATTCACTGTTATGAATCGACATTTAACCCTTATGCAGACTCATCATTGAAATTTAACCGTACTACGTCATTTGAGCAGAACAATTAGGTTTTTTAAATAGTAAAAAATATGTAAGGTAAACTAATTTATTAAGAGTATGTTAGTAGCAATCCAACACCAACACACCAACACCAAACTGAACAATACAGGCCAAACCATTTAGTATTTTTATAGATCATATATTATTTTCACATTGACAGCACTTTCTTACTGAAAATCTTGACAGAAAGTCAGTATCATATCTCGGCGGAACGAAATGAATCTCTTTGTGCTTCAACAACCTTGGGAAATAATGCAGACTTATTTTCAAAGTCGGTGTTGTCTAACCCAAACAGTGCGTTTATTGAAAAAAAACCTGCTTTTCTGACAAAGCGTATTTCCTCTCGGCGGCTATGTTAATAAGCAAAGCTGTCTCATCTGGGGATAGGAAAACTCGCACGTGACTCTCGGAGAAGACTCAGAGAGTGACATTTTACTGCAGATTTTGCAGCGGTGGCATTATTGGCCCATTTTTCTATGAAATCGTTGTGAGAAATGATATTTCGGTCAACAGTAAGCAGTACTGTGATTTGACACCGTTATAATTTTATTGTGGGATGCCGTGAATGACCGATGTTATGCGAACAATCCATTAACGATTCAGACCTTTAAGGTGAATATTGAGTAAGCGATTCTTTAGATAGAGCAAGGAACCGTCACCAAGGTCTAGAAAAACTGATTTAACAGGATGCGCTACCGCGAAACCGGTGAAGACCACAACGTGAATGAAGTCGTGTTTCATAAATAATGGGAATATATATTCCCTACTCGAGATTTTCATTTTCACTGAAAAGTGCAAAAATCCAACGCTATTTATTCTTTAATAGCTAAGCTTTTAGTGAATGGAATGTCTGAAGGAAATATATTTTCTGCCAGTACCACAGAATTAAAGAACATAAAAGAGATGTGTTCCATTTTGCTCTACGTTTCATAAACTAATGTTTAATGTTTGCACAGTGGTGTACATAAACGTTTTCAAATTATCTCCATTATTTGACAAAGAAGTGATGAATGAAACATTAGTTTGCATTGAAACCTACGTTTATGAAGTCAGCGATTCTATAATGTATTATATTGTGCACGTATGGGCTTTGGAAATAAATGTTTTAGATACAAGTACTTTACAACTTTTGTCACCAAATGTCAATTAATGGAAGAACTGCAGTGTATGCACATTAACACTTTTTCATTAACCCACTATACATACAATGAGTCTCAAACAATGACAATGAAATAATAGATAGCTGATAACCCTGACAGACGGAAGCGTTAATCCGGATTAACGATTTAATTCGAATTAATTCGGGCATTAACTGCAGCTAATCCGCATTAACTATACGAGTTAATTCTCAAAATTAAAGAGGATTAGGGAAATTTTCGATGGCAACACTGATGAAAAATTTCTATTGTTAATTTTTCTCGATCCATTTTACAAAACAATAGCTGTGTTCGCAAACAAAAATCTTTTAACAATTGTTAACTGTTTTTGACATCAAAAGCGTTTTCGACCAAATAAATCCAGCTGTCAATTACGAACTGTGAAAGTCAATTTATTAGTTTCTAATAGTTTTCAGTTCACTTCTTGTATATTTTCTTATATTGAGAGTGACAGATGACAGAAATTGATAGTAATAGTAATGTAAGTGAACACACCTAATAAAACAGCAATTAGCTGTTTAGTTAATTCGCAATACTGCCGTCTGTCAGTTTAGTATTTTATTCGGATTAAGTGCGCCGGTTATCCGGATTAACGCTGCCGTCTGTCTAGGCTATTAGCACTTTTGACACACTATCACTGCTATTTAAATTTTCATATTTTTTTAATATATGTTGTTCTTTGCGTTTTCATTTTACCGTGACTAAGAATAGTTAGAAGAAAGTTAAAATGTATCTATATTTTCCACAGCAGCTTCTTGCAACAAATATTTGTAAAAACGTTATAAGTTTTGCATTCGCACGTATTGTGCAGAATTAGGCTATATCAACTTCGTTGATATTTGTATAATGAGTGCTATGATGATGATTGCAACTTGTACTTATAATGTTGTTTTTTCAAGAAAGTCATTAATTTTAATTAACACAAACGAAAATTAATTTGTAAAAATACGGTAATATTAGTGTGCGGTCAACGTCTGTACTAAAATGACATGTTATTACGTAGGAATTGTTACAATTTATTGTAAATATATATGATTCTGTATTTACACTACAGGGCAATATCAACTTTTCTTCTGGGTGTTGGACCACACCAACTTTTTAAGAGATTGAGTCATAAGTAGAAAAGTGATTTCTTCGTTTTTCGAAGTTAGCCTCCGAAATCGAAAAATGTGTATTTTACAGTCGGCTGGGGCCGACTAAATTATACCCTGTATATGTATATATATATATATATATATATATATATATATATATATATATATATATATATATATATATATATATATATATATATATATATATATATATATATATATATATATATATATATATATATATATATATATATATATATATATATATATAAAGTTTACTCGAATATCCATCTTTTTCTTTTATTTCCACTTTTTGGGAAACAATTTTTGCATATACTACTAATTTACACCCGAAATATGGTGATGAACAAGAAAACGTTTGGTTTGATTCGATGTGTTTGATCCGTTTATTTTCTCCCCATAAAATTTTGCACTATGTGCTTATATACTTTAAAATTCATTGGAAATTAACTGTTACCATCGAATGATTTTGAGTTGAGTGACAAAGAAAAGAAATTAACTTAAGTACCGCTATGTATAAAGGTATACTAGTATATACACAAAATAAATATTAAGTATAAAGAGAAATAAGCAAAACAATGAAGCGAATTAAAGTAGTGCATGAACAGTGGGCGCGATATGACCAAACATGCTCCCACCATTGAACGTACTCGTTTCAATCCAAAATAGGCAATGGAGCGACCTTGTGTACCGCACGTCGTATGTTTCCTTTCACGGTTTTGATATCGAGCACTCGCACCTTACCATCAGAACCGGGAATCACGTTGATAACTCTGCCAAGACGCCACTGTTGCGGTGGTGTGTTGTCTTCATGTACGAGAACCATACGTCCGATTTCGATGTTGGGTTCTGGAGTCAGCCACTTTGAACGCTGCTGCAAGCTTAATATATAGTCGCGTGACCACAGTTCCCAGAAGCGCTGTTTTAAATATGTTACTCGCATCCACTGAGTTAAGCATGATGTTCGGTCGATATATAGGTGGTGGTCCGGCATTGAAAGTAATGATGTTCCGATCAACAAATGCGATGGCGTCAAGGCTTCGCCGTTATTTGGGTCGTTTGATAGTGGTGTAAGTGGACGGGAATTTAAGATTGCCTCCACTTCTACGACGACAGTCTGCAATTCCTCATAAGTAAGATGAGCATTGGAAATGGTTTTTATTAGAATTGTTTTCATCGACTTTACCGCCGCCTCCCATAAACCACCAAAGTGTGGCGCGCGAGGGGGAATGAAACTGAAGTCAAATCCAACTTTGTTGCTGTAGTTGATGACGGTTTCAACTGCTGCTTCGTTGAAAAGTTGCTGTTTTAGTTCCTTAAGTTTGGAATGGGCTCCAACGAAATTCGTTGCGTTGTCACAATATATACGCTGAGGTATTCCACGTCTACCTACGAAACGTTTAAGACAAAGTACAAAGTTGTTAGTTGATAAATCTGAAACTAACTCTGCATGGATTGCTTTGGATGCAAAGCAAACAAAAATTGCTAGGTATGTTTTATATGGTGGCTTGCCACGAATACGATATGACGTGGCAAATGGGCCACAAAAATCTACCCCACTGATTAAAAAGGGACGCTGACTTCGCAAACGACTGGCTGGAAGATCGCCCATAATTTGCCCCATCAATTTCGGTTTGTAGTGGAAGCAGTGGATACAGTTTCGAACTGCTTTCCGTACCAATTCTCTAGCATTTACTACCCACACCTTTTCTCGAAGCAAACTTATCAGAATTTTGGGGCCAGTATGTAAATGTTTCCTATGAAGATGCTCCACGTAAAGTTTCGTAAAGCGATGACTCTTTGGCAACAACGCAGGAAATTTTGAATCAATGGAATTGGCGCCTTTGAAAGACGTCCACCGACCCGAAGAATTGAAAACGTGTTTCCATTGAGTTCCATATCATGTAAAAATGGTGTTAGCTTTTGAATAAAAGATCTTATTGGTTGTTGCTTTCGCAGACATTGAATTTCTGCAGTAAACTCCAGACGTTGAATTTCTATTACGATTTTCCAAAAGCAATTCTCCATTTCTGTATGTGGCAAGTGCAGCACATCTGAGGGTAAAAGGTTCCTGTTGACAGGCGTCTTATTAAACACGCGACAAACATATCGCTCATTTGCTGCAAGACCGGCATAAATCAAAAAACGTGATTTTTGAGTTAATGCTGCAGAATTGTTCGTTATATCATACTTCATGTTGAGTGAAAAATTCATATGAATACCTCTTATATGCTCCGCTTGAGAAGAGATTTTTTTCCGTGTTTTCCGTGTACGGTTGGAGTAAGTTGAAAACTTCTAACGCGTTTTATGGAAAATCGATTTTTTTGACTTATGCCGGTCTTGCAGCAAATGAGCGATATGCAGTTGTACGAATTAAACGATGATATGACGAGCTTCGATTGATTATTGAACAGAAAGTGGATTCTTCGTTGGTATTATTGCTACATTTAAACACCTTTGTCGGACGATTTTCCAAATTAGCCTCCATACTGATTTCTATTTTGCCGACAGGCCATTCGGAATAATGCTGCGAAAGAAACTTAGGTCCTTTAAACCAAATTGTATTTAATAGCTCACCAGCGCTCGATCCACGTGAGACAATATCTGCAGGATTTTCTTTGCTTGGCACATGTCTCCACACAATTCCTTTGGAATTTTCCTGAATTATCGATACTCGGTTTGCTACAAAGCAATTCAGTGTTGATGAGTGCATCTTAAGCCACTGCAAAACGATTTCCGAATCTGTCCAAAAATAAATATTTGATATGTAGTTCAAAAGCCTTTCTTTAATTTTTTGCCATGTTCGACTAAGCAGTAAACATGCACACAATTCCAATCTGGGGAGGGATTGTGCCTTTATAGGTGCCACTTTCGACTTTGAAATAAGTAAAGCAGTTTTGTATACGCCATTTATTTGGCATTTGGTGTAGATGCAGCAACCGTACGCTCGTTGAGATGCATCCGCAAATCCGTGAATTTCACACTTATTAGTCGCCGATGTGAATACGTACCTTGGTACCTCTATTTTATTGATAGACCTGAGATCTGATTTGATTTGTTGCCACTGGGATTGCAAATCTGAAGGTAGCGTTTCATCCCATGTCAATTTCCGTATCCAAATTTCCTGAATTAGTAATTTTCCGCGAACGGTGATTGGGCTCAACAGACCGATGATATCAAATATTTTGGCAATGGTTGACAGTACAGACCTTTTTGTAACTATTTGGTTGTCTGGTAAATCGTAACGAAAACAAAATATATCCCTTGATGGTTTCCATGACATGCCTAAAGCTTTGGTTATGCGTTCTTCGTGAAATGTTAGTGAAACTTCTGTGGATGGTAAGTCGGACATCTCTTCACAATTCGAATGCCATTTTGTAAGAGTTAAACCAGCTGACTGTAAAACTTTGACAATTTCTGATTTGAGCTGTTGTAATTCGTTCATGTTTTCTGCACCAATGAGTAGGTCATCTACATAAAAATTATTACGAATAGCACTTGCTCCCACCGGGTAGGTGTTGTTGTTCAGTTCAGCGACGTAAAATAGGCTGCGAATTGCGAGGAATGGCGCGGCAGCTAAACCATATGTGACGGTGTGAAGCTGGTATAGTTGTAATGGCTCATTGGTTTCGTTTCTCCACAAGATGAGTTGGTACCGACGATCTCGTTCATCTACAAGAAATTGCCGATACATTTTTGAAATGTCGGCTGTTATAGCATATGGATGTAAGCGGAACGAAAGCAATGTAATGATTAACTCAGGTTGGATGGTAGCTCCCACCATGAGAATATCATTTAACGAAACATTTGTCGAAGTGCGTGCAGAGGCATCAAATACAACACGCAATTTTGTAGTTCTGCTTTGCGGCCGAAGAATACTATGGTGTGGAATCACGTAGTGTGGGCTAGTAAAGTCGACATCTTTGATCAGTGACATATGACCAAGGGTTACATACTCTTCTAAAAAATTGGAATACATTTGTTTTAATTCTTTATCGCGAGTTAAACGACGTTCTAGAGATAGAAACCTCTTTTTTGCATTTGCAAACGAATTACCCAAAGTGGTAGGTGATACCTTAAATGGTAATCGAACCATTATACGTCCGTCCAGTTGTACTTGCACATTTTCACGAAAGTGGACCTCACAATGACGTTCTTCTTCAGAGAGAATTGGTTCTGGCTGCGTAAAATCTTCGATTTCCCAAAAACGTTGAAGAATTGAATTTAGGTCATCTTCTTTTGTGGCAGCAACTACGTTACACATGAAAGAGCGTGGAATGGTGGAATTTTCACAGCATCCTCCGACTATCCAACCAAATAAGGTGTTCCGGAGATATGGTAATCCTTCGCCTAGAGAAATTTTGCCATCCTGAAAGCATTCGAAAAATACTTCTGTATTCAGTAGAACATCAATGCGCTGGGGTTTGTAAAACAAAGGATCGGCGAGCTGAATTTCCGGAGGAATGTTCATTCGCTTGATATCTATTGATTCGAATGGTTGTTGTGCAGATATGCATTTAGTTATTGCAAATTCTGATGTTAGCGAAAAGTTTCCAACACGCGATTTTATGGTTGCATTAACAGCAAAATTCAAACTTGTACGAATATTGGAAATGCCGGAGATTTCCCTAGTTGATGAGTAGCGTTGCAGCTGTAAAAGTTTTGCTGTTTCCTCTGTAATGAAATTAATTTCGGATCCTGAATCGAGTAAAGCGCGAGTTGGTTGCCATAAACCAAACTTGTCTTTGATGTATATAAGCGCGGTTGGTATAATTGCTGTTTTATGAGAACGTGCGATAAGTGAAACAGCAGAATTGATTCTTGCAGACTGAGATGGATCTTGCGAGATAGTTGGAGACGATGGCGATATATATTGTGGTTCTCGAAGTGATGGAGCTGTTTTCTGTGCAGAAGCGGAACCACTGTTGAAATGCAAATGTGTATGGTGAGCCTGATGACATATACGACAACGAGATGTAGATGGACATTTTGACACTAGATGTCCCTTACGTAGGCAGTTTATGCAGCTTCTAGACTGCTTAACGAAATCAAAACGTTCGGATATAGGTAGTGCCAAAAATGTTGGGCAACTACTAAGGCTATGGTCTGTGTGATTGCAATGTGGACAGATCGATTTTACATTAACGAGCGAAGTGTTTCTCTTACCAGCTACCTTGTTTTCGCGATGAGTTGGCATTGAGGATTCTCTCTTATTGCAGCTCTCTAAGTATTGACAGTGACGACTGAGCAAGAGGTAGCAATCTTCCCACGAAGGCAAGCGATCGTAATCTTGTTTTTGATTGTAAGCCGCTTTTGAGTTTGCATCTATTTTGGATAAAACAATATGAATTAGTATCGAGTTCATAACATTGCTTTCCGATCCTATTGAGAGAAGCGAACCACGAATTGCAGCTACGGTATCAATAATGTTACGAAGATTTGCAGTATCAGAAAATTTCATCGACGATATTTCAAATAATGAAGTAATGTGTTCACGAAAAATTAACACATTATTATCATACCTTTCCTTCAACCGTTGTAGAGCCTTCGGGTAATTATCGTCTGTTACCTGGAAGGGTTCCACCACACTTAATGCTGGTCCAGACAAGCAGTCTAGAAGATAGTTAAATTTATCCACCTTAGCTATGGTAAGGTCCTCGTCAACCATATTCGAAAACGTGCGAATGAACCGTTTGTAATCTGCATACTTGCCATCAAATTTTGGTAGTTTTAGTTTGGGTAACCGATGTTGATGAGTAGCTACTCCAAACCCTGTAGCGTTAAACATACTAGATTCCATGGCCGCGTGGCGATTCCTAAAAGTATTCAACAACGAAAGAATTCTTGATTTTACCGCAATGTAGACTTCTTCAATTTCTACCCTGAACAAGTCAGAGGGATTTAGTGCCTCAATTTTCGCCTGTATTGAACAAAATTGTTGAAAATAAGTTTCTACGATCTGCAGGCGACATTCGAGGATAGAAGCGTCGGACTCGATGTCTTCAAATCCAGATCTTTCTTTAATATTGAGTAGATTGCGTTTTACCATGGCTCGTTGTTGAATAAGTAACTCGAGTTGGTTCTGCTCGTCTGACGAGACGTCCGATTGGGATGTATTTTGTGGTTCCATTGCAGTGGTAACTGCAAACTGGCAATCTATAGCAATAGTACGTGGTAAAATAATTCAAATCCAAAGCCGAACAATATGTAAAAAGAAACCAAATAACGAAATTCTTGTCTTTATTAATTTTCACAAGACCTGTGCCTAACAGGTCCTGTCACGGTCGCCAAATTTATGATGAACAAGAAAACGTTTGGTTTGATTCGATGTGTTTGATCCGTTTATTTTCTCCCCATAAAATTTTGCACTATGTGCTTATATACTGTTACCATCGAATGATTTTGAGTTGAGTGACAAAGAAAAGAAATTAACTTAAGTACCGCTATGTATAAAGGTATACTAGTATATACACAAAATAAATATTAAGTATAAAGAGAAATAAGCAAAACAATGAAGCGAATTAAAGTAGTGCATGAACAGTGGGCGCGATATGACCAAACATATGGTTTACTTAGACAAAGTACTTTGTATGTTATGAGGGTTCTAAAAGGGATAATTTAAAGGAGGTTTTTAAGATAATTCCGAGGCTTAGTATGGGAGCTATATAAAAAGTGGGCGTGGCTTACCTCTTTTTTGTAAATCCAATTAATTTTTTAATACTAATCCATACCTTAAATCTCGTTGTTCTAGGCTAAATATTTTATAAGTTATAGCGCTTAAAATTTTTTTAAATTCCCTCGACTTTGTATGGGAGCCCCAATAAGAAGTGGGCTTGACACGCTGATTTTTTGCCAGAATATTTCCAACTACAATATTAACCTAAGTATTAATTATGATTGCTCTAGACAGAAGGATGTAGAAGTTACATCTATTTCAATTTAAAAGAAATTCGGTCATTTTGTATGGGGCTACTATAAACAGTAGGCGTGGCGAGTCCATTTCCTGTGAGTCTAGTTGCTCTTACAATACTAATCCATACCTTAAATCTGGGTTTTCTACGCTGAATAGTTTTCAAGTTATAACGGTTTACTTTTTTTTTTAATTTCCGCAACTTTGTATGGGAGACCCAATAAGGAGTAAGCATGGCATGGTTTTCTGCCATATTATTTCCCACTACCATGTCAATCTAAGTGTCAATTATGGTTATTCTAGACAGAAGATTGTAGAAGTTAGAGCTATTTCAATTTAAAAGAAGTACAGACACTTTATATGGGAGCTACAATAAAAGTAGACGTGGCTCGCCCATTTTTGGCAAGGTTATGTAGTAGCACATTATAACTCTATCTGCCAAATATTGTTGTCCCAGATAGTATATTAAGTGAGTTATAGCAAATTAAAAATTTAGAAAATTCCGAGGTTAATCGCTTTGAATGCTTGGTGTGGGCGTGGCTATTGACCGATCATGCCCAATATCAGTCCCCTTCGTACCCTTGGATCATAGGTTAAATCAAAAATAAATATGTAGCACTTAAAGCCCCGAAGGGCTCATTGGCCGAGGTTCTGTTCCATTATTGTTGTGCGTGTTAAATTTTGGACAGTATTAGAAGGGACCCACTTATTTTAGCCGGTTCCGAACGGCAGAACCCTTTTGACATCAGTTTTTCTGAGCTTTGTCACAGAGTTCTTTTAGAAGCATTTTCATGGCAAGTTGTTACTGTCGGAAGAATTGCCAATTGCTTGCCGACAGGTGGATACCGTTCGAAAGAAAAATCTTTTTGATATTAAATTTGTTATGCATCAGCTGGGGATTGAACCACGACCAACAGATTAGAAGGCCAACACACTAACCACTGAGCTACGATACCCACAGGTTCATAAGATCATAGGTTAC
Source organism: Megamerina dolium (assembly GCA_963854835.1). NCBI lineage: Eukaryota > Metazoa > Arthropoda > Insecta > Diptera > Megamerinidae > Megamerina > Megamerina dolium. The sequence goes on along the minus strand of OY978526.1, from coordinate 47,800,969 downwards.
TTATGCCAAATTTCGTCAAAATAGCTCAATATTAGCTCAAGTTATCGTGCGAACCAGCCAGGTGACAGACAGACGGGCGGACGGACGGAAGGACGGACATCGTTAAATCGAAATTTAAGCGACGCTGATCACGAATATATATACTTTTCTATATCTCCGGAGATTCCTTCAAGTGGTCACAAACATCTGACCGAAATGAATATACCTTGCATATTGCATTATGCAGGGTATAAAAATATGGGTATGATCCACCTTTTCCTCTTATTTAAATATTATATACCTTTTTTTTTCACAAGTTCTATATTTAATACGTATTGTGGTTCGATTTTGTGCTTTGAATAATCTATTTCAAGAAGTTTAATAAAGACGAATTCAAAAAGAAAGGAAATTGGAGTTGAAGAACGGAAAATTTTAATAAAATTATGGAAAGAAGGCCAAACTTTCCGTGAAATTGCTAAAACTCTTGGGAGAGCGCCCCCCACAATTCAAATGGTGTTGAATAATTTCAAAAAACTGGAACTTTCGTGTAGCAACCGCGTTCAGGACGACCTGCTATTCTGACCCAACGAGAAAAAAGATGTGTTTGGCGGCTTGTTCAGGATAATCCTCGACTGACCGCAATGAAAATTGCTCAAAATGTTAAGGAACAGTTTAACAAAACCATGCATAACGACACCGTGCGCAAAATTTTAAAAAAGGTAACTACTGTGGCCGCGTAGCGCCCAGGAAGTCTTTTATTTCACTCATAAACCGACAAAAACGAATTTCTTTTGCCAAACAATATATAAATAAGCCGCCAGAGTTCTGGGAGAAGGTGCTATTCTCAGATGAGAGCAGTTTTGCCTGTTTGGTATTAAAGGCCGTCAGCTTGTATGGCGGAAACCATGCACAGCCTTTCATGCGCAAAATATTGTGGGCACGGTTAAACATGGCGGAGGTGGTATTTTGGTGTGGGGATGTATGACTGCGAATGGAGTTGGCAATTTGGTATTCATTGAGTCAATTATGGATCAGAGAGGTTATTTAAAAATTTATAAAAGAAAATTTGAAGCAGAGTGCTGAAAATCTCGGCCTGGGTTCCGGCTGGTACTTTCAACAAGATAACGACCCGAAGCATACTGCCCATAATGTGAAGCTTTGGATATTATATAATGTCCCACATCAATGCAAGACCCCTCCACAATCACCTGACCTTAATCCTATTGAACATTTGTGGGATTTGCTTGAACGCAGGCATCAAATGTTTAAGCAAATGCTTAAACATGTGATTTTAGATGAGTGGCACAAAATTTCAACGGAGGACACATCCAAGTTAGTCAGGTCTATGCCAAACCGATTGCAAGAAGTCCTAAAACGGAAAGGCTACCAAACCAGCTACTAATCTTTTCAAAAACCCACAAAAAACAATAATTTATAATATAATCTTATCTTTGTACGTAGACTTTTTTTGACCAATTAACAGGTGCTTTTGAATTCTTTTATTTCTCATAATTTTTCTGTACATTATAATTTAATGTATTTAGGTTTAACGTGTACATAATACTCTAACATTTAAATAAAAAATAATTTCTTTTGAGAAAAATTATTTCCTTATTGGTATTTAGTGAAGCGAAGAATTGTTTACTTCTTGTACGTACACTTTTTCTGCTAAGTGTATATGTCAAGATTCAGAAGTGAGTAAAGGAGAACAAGTTTGATAATAGTTACCTTCAATTAAAAAATTGGCTCTCAAGGCTGTGAACTAAAACTGCAATCGAACTTTTTGTTTGTTTGTGCAAAATTTAATATAAAAGCAAGTTTGTTAAATATTGTTGCATCACTTTATAAACAATATTTTGAACAACGTATTATAAAAGCTGAGTCTCGGGTTTCCAGCAAGATATGTATGTATGGTCTGTTATAATTACTTACAGTTTATATGAGTAGAATTAATCAATATTTGTAAGGCTTAGTACACAAGCACAGTTAAATGGACTTTGGGGAGAAACTAGTGCTATCAAAAATGCAAACAGAAGAATTAGCCAAAATTTTGAAGAGTGGAAATCATTTCAAATATTTTTGAAAACTACGGTTTTTAATTTTTTGAAACCTACAACGTATTATAAAAGGTGAGTCTTGGGTTCCCAGCAAGATATGTATGGTCTGTTATAATCACTTACAGTTTATATGAGTAGAGTTCATCAATATTTGTAAGGCTTAGTACACAAGCACAGTTAAATTCAAACAGAAGAATTAGCCAAATTTTTGAAGAGTGGAAATCATTTCAAATTTTTTTCAAACCTACGGTTTTAAAATTTTTGAAAATCTGTCTTCTGCCACCTGACTTTTGGCACCTATAATAAACGTTAGATTATTGTAGCTGCCCTCTCACTAAGAGGACACACTTAGGCCAGAAAGGCCCTTTGTAATACCACAGAACTTCTCTTCCAATACTGGTGCGTGTGTTAAATTTTTGCACATTATTAGACGGGACCCTTGTGACATCACTTAGTCACAGAGCTCTTTAAGAAGCTTTTCATGGCAAATAGTGACTGTCGGAAGAATTGCTAATTGCTTGTTGACAGGTAAGCACCGTTCGAAAGAACAAATATTTTCGATATTAAAAATATCACGGTCGGGGATTGAACCAACGGGCTATGGATCAGAAGGCCAACACACTAACCACTGAGCTACGACTGTAACATACCAAGTGTACAAGCTTAAATCCGTTGTTTTTCGGTAAAAAAAAACAAACAGATTTTTTTTCATAGAAAGCCAAAAATTAATTTATTCAAAGTTTTTGCCCCCACTAACTATACATTTTTCCCATCTTTCGGGCAATTTGTGTATACCAAACCAAACCAAAAGCAAACCACTCGTCAAGCCATTTTCCGACGTCTTCATACGAATCGAAGTGCTGCTCGGCGAGCGCGTGACCCATCGACGAAAACAGGTGATAGTCAGAAGGGGCCAGGTCTGGTGATTAAGCGGGATGAGGTAGCACCTCCCAATTGAGTGTGTCCAAGTAGTTTTGGACCAGTTTTGACGAGTGTGATGGGGCGTTGTCGTGGAGAAAAATCAGCTTCTCATGTCTTTGTTCATAACCAGGCCTTTTTTCACCCAAAGCACGGCGCAATTTCACTAGTTGTTGGTGGTAGCGGTGAGCATTGACAGTTTCACCAGGTTTCAACAGCTCGTAGTAGATGACACCCTGCTGATTCCACCAAACGCACAGCACCGTCTTGCATCCAAAGCGATTTGGTCTTGTTGAAGAAGTTGCTGGTTTCCGATAGCGCACTGTCACCATATGTATCCACAAGCATTCGATGCGACTCAGCAGCAGATTCCTTCAAATTGAAGCAAAAAAGTAGAGTTTCCCGCATATGCTCTTTTTCTGGCACGAAACTAGACATGGTTACATGAGGAAAAATGTAGGTTGTTGTATGAAATCACTGATGATGCTTACTAATTGATGTAAACAGATGTCGAACTCATAAAAAAAGGATGCACAGTCGATAATAGCTTAATATGCTCACTAACGCCATCCACGAGCAAACAGCGGATTTAAGCTTGTACACCAGGAAAATTAAAACACAAGTTATATGCCATTTATAACACTTATTTTATTTTTTTAGTTTCGCGAAAGTCACCAATAAGAGTGGACGTCTTTCTTTTGATTTTTAGAAAAAAAAAAAAACAAATAAAATAATAATATAATTTGCAAACATTTTGTTTATAATATGAGTGTTCAGCGCTCTCCTCTCCGGCAACGGCAATCGCCTGTTAATGTGTGTGTAAACAATAATTTGCAATCACCCGCGCAAACCCCCCCGATAAGTGCATTATCAAATAAAACAGTTGATACACACTGCACAAGTGAAAGTAACAGTGCAAATCTTTTGCCTGCACATATTAAAAATTCATCAAATTTTGCAACAACAATAAATACAGACAAAAAAAATAATTTGTTCTATCGTGATATACTTTCTCCCTCTATACCGTGGAGTGTACAATGTGCTTCTCCTGCTGTAACACCAACAGCTACAACATCAAAGCAATCAAATAACGGCACTTCTACTGAAGTGCATGACCCAGTAGTTAAAGCAACTAGTGCGATGACTAATAAAGAACCAGTTGCTGTTCAAACTGGTATTGATCGCTACATTACTGTAGTAAAGCGAAAGAGAAGTCCGCAAAATTCAAAACAAATGAATTCAACAAAAACTCAAAAACAGAACACTGTCCCTATTAGTTCGGAAAATAGATACGCTCTGCTTTCAGGTGATGAAAGTGACGAAAATATTATCTCCAAGAAAAATTTCAAACCCCCACCCATTTTCTTGAGAGAACGCAACTCAGATAAGTTGATTTCTAGAATTACAAGTCTTATAGGACCAAAGAATTTCCATGTTGTTCCTATTCGCAAAGGCCAAATTGAGGAAACAAAAGTGCAAATCTACAGCGAAACTCATTATCGCAAAGTAATAGCGGAATTTGATGCTGTAAAAAATAATTACTACACATATCAGCTAAAAAGTAGTAAGGGCTTAATCGTTGTACTCAAAGGCGTCGAACCCAACGTTGATATTAACGAAATCAAACTTGCCCTCCAGGAAGAAGGGTTTCAAGCCAAAACAGTATTCAACATTCTCAACAAGAGCAATATACCTCAACCGTTATATCGTATTGAGCTTCAGCCTGAAACAAAACCCCTAAAAAAAGGTGAAGTACACCCCATATATAAAATTCGATATTTATTGCATCGCAAAATCACAATCGAAGAACCCCATAAGAGAACTGGACCTCCTCAGTGCAGCAACTGCCAAGAATATGGACATACTAAGACATATTGTACCCTGCCAGCTGTTTGTGTGATTTGTGGAGATCTCCATAAATCAAACATATGCCCAAAATCTAAAGGCGATGCTAGCATGAAAAAATGCAGCAATTGTGGAGGTAATCACACCGCAAATTATAGAGGTTGCCCAGTATATACAACCCTAAAGCTAAATTTCTCCGCTAGCAATCAACCTCTAAAACCAGTTGAGCAAACTCAGATAGCCAACTCAAGTAAGAGACAAAATATTGATGCAAACAATTCTTCTCTGCAATCCCAAACAAGAATCAAACCAATTCATACGCTAGCGTGTTAAAACAAAACCCACACCAACAAAGCAATGTAAATAATGAGCAGAAACACTCACTGCCCACCCAACAGCCAAGTACCCTTGAACATTTGCTTCAAACATTGATTCAGAATATGAACCAATTCATGAACTCAATGCAAACAATGATGCAAGAAATGATGAAAAATCAATCGTTGTTACTCCAAACATTGCTATCCAGACCATGAGTTGTCTCAAGATATGCCACTGGAACGCCAACGGCTTAAGCCAGCACCGTTTGGTGCTAATTCAATTCCTTGAATCCAGCCAGATCGACATAATGATGATATCTGAGACCCATTTCACTGACAAAAATTGCTACCAAATACCATATTACAAACTGTACACCACAAATCATCCGCATGGTAAGGCACGCGGAGGAACTGCCATATTGATAAAACGCAGAATAAAACATCATGTTCTCGAAGATTTCAGTAGCGTCTACTTGCAAGCAACATCTATATGTCTGGAAGAATACATCTCTAAGCTAGTAATATCTGCGATATACTGTCCCCCAAGATACAGTATTACCGAACAGCAATATAAAGAATTTTTCTCAACTCTTGGTAGCAAATTCTTGGTTGCTGGCGATTTCAACGCCAAACATACTCACTGGGGCTCCAGCTTAATAACTCCAAAAGGCAGAAGACTATGTTCAATCATCACTAACCATGGCCATGATGTTATTTCAAATGGTCAACCGACATATTGTCCGACGGACAAGAGGAAAATACCCGATCTCATAGACTTTGGAGTCGCCAAAGGTTTGCAGATGGAAAATATCTCCACAGAGTGTAATTATGATCTATCATCTGACCACTCACCCACGGTAATATCTATAAAATCACCAAGCCTCCAAGGCAATTGCGTTAAATAGACTGGTTAAAATTCAAGAAATATATAAATTCCCATCTTCCTCTGAGTACTGTATTAAGAAATGGACACGATGTAGACTCAGCATTCGAAAAATTCAACCAGCTGCTCTCATTAGCTCTCAGCTCAGCCACCTGCACAAAGGTATGCAAGCAATCAAACTATAGCCCATACACACCAGCCGATATTGAATTGCTAGTAAGACAGAAAAGAAGACTCCGAAGACAATGGCAAGAATTCAGATCACCGAATCTGAAAACACAGCTACAGCACTGCACTCGAAAGTTAAAGCAAGCCTTAAAAAATAAAAACAACAAAGAGTTAGAAGAGCACATAGCGAAATTAACACCTGGTGAAGCGTCAGACTACTCTTTGTGGAAATCAGCAAAAAAATCAAATCGGCCAATTCTCACTGATTCCCCCATCCGTTTGAGTGACGGTAATTGGGCTAGAAGCAACTGTGAGAAGGGTTTGGCTTTTGCAAACCACCTAAAAAGTGTGTTTACACCCAATCCACCCTCTTCACAGTCCTCATTACCAATATTAACTTCTCAACCTTGCTCAATAACGCTCAAAATTAAAAAAAAGGACATATTCAAAGCAATTTATAAAGATTTAAATCCAAAAAAATCACCTGGTCCAGATAAAATTACCGGTAAAATGATAAAAGAGCTACCTCCGGCTTCAGTAATTCATCTGATGCACATTTTCAATGCTATCCTTCCTATTAAACACTATCCCAAATGCTGGAAAACTTCAAAAATTATTATGATAGCAAAACCAGGAAAAGACCCTACAAAAGTTGCATCGTACAGACCTATCAGCCTCCTGCCTCTACTTTCTAAAGTATTCGAAAAGCTACTTGTCATGAATATAACTCCATTTATTAATCTCAACCAACTGATTCCTCAACATCAGTTTGGATTTAGAAAACAGCACGGCACAATAGAACAAGTCCACCGCATTGTAACTCTGATAAGGAACACTTTTGAAGAAAAAAAGTATTGCTCAGCTGTCTTTCTTGATATCACTCAAGCTTTCGATAAAGTATGGCACGATGGCCTTATTTACAAACTCAAACTATTACTGCCTGCAAATGTCTCCTCATTGCTTAGTAGCTACCTCACGAAAAGACAATTTCTCGTACATCACAAGGATTACACAACAAATCCATTGGATATTCACGCTGGCGTTCCTCAAGGAAGCGTTTTGGTTCCCTTACTGTATCTCTTATACACTTCAGATATGCCCAACAATAACTATACATTCATATCGACCTTTGCTGATGATACGGCAATATTGTGCTCTCGCTCTAACCCCATAGAAGCTACTAAACTCCTGCAGACTCATGTCGATTCTCTCGAAATCTGGCTAGCAATATGGCGTATAAAAGTCAATGAATCAAAGAGCGTACATGTAACCTTCACGCTAAGACTAGATACATGTCCCCCACTTAAAATTAATGGCCAATCAGTTCCACAATGTTCCTCAACAAAGTACTTGGGTATTCACATCGACAGAAGGCTGACATGAAAAAATCACATAGAGGCAAAGAAAACTCAGATCAAGCTTAAAATGAATCAGTTATGGTGGCTGTTACACAAAAGATCAAAGTTGAATCTTGAATACAAAGTGCTATTATATAAAGCAATCCTGAAACCAATCTGGACTTATGGTATTCAGTTTTGGGGCACCGCATCTCCCTCTAATATCGAAAAATTGCAGCGAATACAATCCAAGTGTCTGCGAATTATTGTAAACGCGCCTTGGTATATGAGGAACGTTAACATCCATCGAGATTTAAATGTACCCACAATTTCTGAGGAAGTTGCAATGTCCTGCAGAAGCTACATTCAAAAATTACACAATCATCCGAATCCCCTTGCTAGGCAATTGTTGCTGAGCAAGGGGCATCGTCGATTAAAAAGAAAAGACACACTGAATATGCTGTAAAATTGCTACATCTCGCGACTCACCAAATTGTGATGGAACGTAGGGGATATCACATAGTTTTATTTAGTTTGTAAGATTTGAATACTTATTGTTAGTTTCTTGTATTTAAGAAAGATTCAATAAAAAAAAATAATCCAAAAAAAAAAGTTATTTACATACAATATTAAAAAATAATTGTTTAATAAAGGTCGAATTTTGAACTGGGAATGCACATTTCAGAGGCTAACGGAAACCGTTTTTATACCCTGCATAATGCAATATGCATGGTATATTCATTTCGGTCAGATGTTTGTGTCCACTTGAAGGAATCTCCGGAGATATAGACATGGATATATATTCGTGATCAGCGTCGATTAAATTTTCGATTTAACGATGTCCGTCCGTCCGTCCGTCCGTCTGTCTGTCACCTGGCTGGTTCGCACGATAACTTGAGTAAATATTGAGCTATTTCGATGAAATTTGGCATAAGTAATCTATGATCCAAGGGTACGGAGGGGATTGATATTGGGCATGATCGGTCAATAACCACGCCCACACCATGCATTCAAAGCGACTAACCTCGAAATTTTCAAAATCTTTAACTTGATATAACTCACATAATATACCACTTGGGACAACAATATTTTGCACATAGAGTTATATTATACTACTATATAACCCCGCCAAAAGTGGGTGAGCCACGCCTACTTTCTAGCGTAGCTCCCATACAAAGTGTCTGTACTTCTTTTAAATTGAAACTGCTGTAACTTCTACAATCTTCTGTCTAGAATAACCATAATTGACACTTAGATTAACACGGCAGTGAGAAATAATATGGCAGAAAATCAATGTGCCACGCCCACTCCTTTTTGGGTCTCCCATACAAAGTTGCGGAAATTAAAAAAAATGTTACCGGTTATAACTTGCAAACTATTCAGCGTAGAATATCGAGATTTAAGGTGTGGATTAGTATTGTACGAGCAACTAGGCTCACAGAAAATGGGCGCACCACGCCCAGTGTTTATCGTAGCCCCCATACAAATTTTAAATTGAAACAGCTGTAACTTCGGCAATCTTCTGTCTAGAATAACCATAATTGACACTTAAATTAACATCGTAGTCGGCAAAAATCTGGCAGAAAATCAGTGTGCCACGCCCACTCCTTCATGGGTCTCCCATACAAAGTCGAGTGAATTAAACTAAAATTTTAAGCTCCATAGCTTACAAACCATTTAGCCTAGGACAACGAGACTTAGGGTATGGATTAGTATTGTACGAGCAACTAGGCTCACAGAAAATGGGCGCACCACGCCCAGTGTTTATCGTAGCCCCCATACAAATTTTAAATTGAAACAGCTGTAACTTAGGCAATATTATGTCTACTATAACCATAATTGACACTTAAATTAATATCGTAGTCGGAAATAATCTGGCGAAAAATCTGCGTACCACGCCCACTTCTTATTGGGGCTCCCATACAAAGTTGAGGAAATTAAACAAAAATGTTAACCACCATAACTTAGAAACTATTCAACGTAGGACACCAAATTTAAGGTGTGGATTAACATTGAAAAATTAATTGGATTTACTAGAAAGTGGTAAGCCACGGCCACTTTTTATATAGCTCCCATACTAAGCCTCGGAATTATCTTAAAATCCTTTTACTTCGTCAAAGTCAACCATATTTCGGGTGTAAATTAGTAGTATATGCAAAAAATTGTTTCTCGAAAAGTGGAAATAAAAGAAAAGTTGGATATTCGAGTAAACTTTTTATATACAAATCTACATATGCAGGGTATAGTTTGGTCGGCCCCAGCCGACTGTAAGGAGATTTTTTTCTTCTAACTCCATCTCTTAAAAAGAAACAAACAGAAAAAAAAAAAAATAGTTTGATCCAATACCCAGCCAAGTGCTCTACTTGTTATAACTATATACTATAAAAACATAAAATTTTAAACAAAATCATTTGAATTACATCTCTGAATCCAGAGATATTTATGCACGATACATATATTACACAAGAGTACGGCCGATAAATGTGTTCAATGGGCCAGTCGCCATGACCCACAATATTCCACTTGAGATTTTAAAACAATAATACGCAAAATTTAATTATTTTCTAATTAAAGGAAAGTTCCAGTAGTTCCTGCTGCTAAGAGCAACTACTGGTTCCAGTCCATAAAATTCAGCTTTAGATCCTTGTCTAGCCAAGGCGTCTGTAGCTTCATTCTGTTCTCTACCAATGTGTCCCTTCACCCACATAAGAGTAATCGCATTACTACGAGCACACCCGCTAAGTTTTTGAATACATTCGAGCGCCAACTTCAGAGTACATGCCAGTCGCTACTCTTTAGAGAAGATTCCAGCACCCGCTCTGCCATCCATTAATGAACCATCTGTGAAAATACTGATGTCATTTTCCTCACATACATCATGTGTGAGGCCATCTTCAATGAGTGTTCTGTGTGACTTTCCGGTCATTTTCAGCCTATCCATTCCTTCCATTGGCATTTGCGCCTCCTTTACACTGCTATATAACCGTGACAGGATGCCCTTGTGCCCTATCTCCGTACCGAATCCATACCAATTATTGGTTGTCTTCAGACGTAATGCTATTAATGCCGCCGACTTCATAATATGCAAATCCAACGGCCTTAGTGACCTTAGGCCACCAGACCACAGCAGCATACGTTATTAAGGACCTGACCATCGTTGTGTAGTTCCAGTGCGCTGCTCTGGGAGTAATTCCCCACATGAGACCGAACACTCTCTTACACTGATGCAATACCCGCTTGTCCTTCTGGATCTTGTCATCAACGTGACTATTCCAAGTCAGCTTGTTATCCAGGATGACACCTAGATACTTTACTTCCTTGGAGACGTGGATGTTCGATCCAAAAAGCCTAAGAGGGTCCATTGTTAGCCCAGTCCTCCTTTTAGTAAAGAGTACTGTTTCCGACTTACTACCATTTACAAAGTGACCTTGTTCCGTGCATCATTCTTCAACCATTTTGAGTGCACCTCTCATCGTATCATAAATAGTGTTCAAGAACTTACCGCTCACCGTTACCGCTATGTCATCTGCATACCCGACGGTGTGTATGACTTTTGAGTCCAGAAGCTGGAGTAGGGAATCGACCGTGATGTTCCAAAGGATGGGCGATAATGCGCCCCCCTGTGGACACTCTTTGACTACCCTACCTCTGAGTCGTAACTCCCCTTTTGAAAGTTTATTGCCCTTTTCCTCAGCATGCTGTCCACTCACCTTATAATGATTGGGCTGACTTTATGAGTAGCAAGGGCCAATCTTATCGACGGCACTTTCTATATCCATAAAAGCAGACATAGATATCCCTCCACAAAACAGTTCTCTCTCCGCTACGTGAACGAGTTCGTGCAGGACCGTTTCCGTGGATTTGCCAGGTCTCTGTATGTGTGCCGACACCTGCTCAGTGGTTTTGTCAGAAGCGTTGTCCTTTCCATGTAGTCCGCCAGTACTCCCTCCACACATTTAAGCAGAAAGGAGATAAAGCTAACCGGCCGGAAAGATTTAGCCTCTGAGTAGTCCCTTTTTCCCGGCTTTGGAAGAAAGACAACCTTAGTCTCTCTCAGATTTTCAGTTTCAGATTATTAATATAGTTCTAAATAATTATACATTTGTTGATCCACTAAATGAAGACACCATCCAAAGTCGTGAAATATTTTTGTTTTGAGACATAGCGTACGTTGCCTTGCACCTGGGACAACTGTATTTGACATACAAATTAACGTAGTAGAGTTAAAGAATTTTACGAGAAATTGGCGTCATATTATATTATATTATAATAATATTATTTTATAATATTATAATATAATTATTATTATATTATAATAATTATTTATAATTTAATTGATAAGTATAAGTCGGTACAAGTCGGTCGCTGGAAGAGAAGTGTATTTTTTTGTTCAATATGTCATAAAATATAAACATTAATGTAATTATGTTCGTTCCTATAATTAATAATAATTGTAAATTGCAATATTAATTGCGTTAATTATGTGAAGGCACCTTTATACGCACGCCAAAAAAATAAAAAAATCATAGGTATTAAAAGCAAATAATAAATGTGTTGTAATAAAAACGTCATTTTATAAATATAATTAACAATTTTCGAATAATCGTTTAAACAGTGGTGAGTCATTTAAAAATACATGCATATGCATTTAAAATTTTGTATGTATGTATGTGTACAAAGAGTAAAATTATATTTTGAAATAAATTATTTCACAACGCAGACGACAAACAAAAAATCACATATACGCAGATTGTTTCATAGTAATTGTTTATTTACTCTTCACAACAACAAATAATTAAAATAAATTGTATGCGTGTGCATGAGAGAAGCGAAAGAATGGAAAATAAAATTTATTCAAATTTACAAATAGTTATATTAACAATACAGTAACACTACATTCCCAGCGTGAAAATCGATAACGCATCTTACTTATTGATGAAAACTTTTTTTGTTTTGGTGTTTTTATTAAGCATTATATTTTTATGGAAAAAAACACTATAATAAGTAAAAAAGTGCTTGATAAATATTATGGTGGACACAATTTGTTGAGGTGTATTCAAACATGGTCGTACACCAGCAGATAATGCTGGTCGTCCAAAGAAGGTAACAACATTAAAAAATATAAAAATACATAAAATGATTTCGACAGATCGTAGATTGAGAGTTGGTGAGATAACTGACAGTCTAAATATGTCAGTTGAATGTGTGCGGAAATTCAGTAGTAAAACGGGTGCCGCATTTGTTAACAGTGGATCAAAAAATAAAACGTATTTAACGTTGTTCAGAACAATGTTTGGAGCTATTGATTGTACAACTGTTGACGAAATTTGCATTAATTATTACAAACCAAAATCTAATTTCTGTTTTCAGACTTGAAACTATAGATGCAATGAAGGACGTTGACAATAAATGATAACTTTATTGCTGAAACTGCTACCTACTTTCCCGACTTTGAGAAATATCGTATGATTTTAACGATATTAAGAAAATTGAAAGCCTTTGGGAAAAATTTATTGATCTAGAAGAAATGTATAGTGAAGAATAAAAATGATTTTTTTCAATAAATTTGTTTACTATGTATCCATGTAATAATAAGAAAACTGCATTAATAGCACCAATGAAGTTAGCCTGGAGATTTTGCGAATAACCACAATGCAAACTGGTGCAACTTTGGATTAAGTAAGTAAATATCGGAGCCTCTCTCGAAGATCGAAATCCACATTCTGTAAATATCTCATCGTGCAGTAGACCTTTCTTCTAGGAGTAAAGTTTCATAGAGTTAAAAGCCTCCAAAAAACAACAACCTCTTCCCTTACTATTGTCGTCATTTTCCCCACTGGTTATGTACAAAAACAAATACACATATATCCATGTACATTCAAATGAATGAAAAACAAATGGAGTGTTGATACTAAAGGTAAGTGCCGTGGTGGTGAACATTTATGTTCATATTTATTTGCGTGGAGTAATAGTAGTAATCGTACCATTACTACAAAAAAAAAATGGATAAAACGAATTAAAAAGCATAATTAAATAAATTGCATGCATACGTGTAGGTGAGTGAGCTCGATTCCTAGTATGGAATTTGGTATGTCATTAAAAAATTTAAGGAAGAATTCTATGATGAATTTGATGAATTCTCATATTTGATATACGATGGTTGTGAGGTTATCATCATATTTGCATGTTGTCTTCTATAGAAATAAAATTATTTTATATACGTTCTCGCACATCGTCCTTATTTTGACAATAAATATGTCAGATTCGAATCTCGAAGTACAACAAATGTGTGAACATAAGAGAAATATGATTGAACTGAGAACATTGTAAACACCCCGATAGTTAATTTATAAAATACCCTGAAACTCTATGCATGTGAACATACTCTAACACCTTCTCTGAGAAATGTAGGCATTTTCCACTTGGTACACCAGTATTATTTAATAAACATTTCATATTTTATGAGTGGAAGTCATACAATAATGCTGCTGTGCGAACATTTCTATTTTATAATTGATGTTTAAATACAAACATATATAGAAAGTATATGCAATATATGCATAACACCGCACATTCTAGTGTTAGAACAAAACAAAGGCTGGATGCATTTGTCTCTAAGTTTAATTATTATACTAAATTTGTTATACATACTTGTATAATAAAGCGTCGTACTTTTCTCCCTCACATTGTACTATGGTCCATAATACAATTTTTGCGGTACAAACTCTAAAAATAAAGTTAGGGCGTTGGAAAATGGTAATTGTATTGTTAACACCACCTACATTCTCTAGCAATAATATAGTTGAAATTCGAGATGGTTGGTTGGTTGGTTCAAGTGGTAACTTATCCATAAGTCCAAATAGCGCTTACGCACCGTTTTGTTATCACATCGTCGCTTCCAACTGTTCGTTAGGTTGTTTGTGTGGGCAGCACGGTCAGATGCAGTTCGTAATGTTTAGAAACCTCAGGAGGTCGCTGATGATTATTTCCGCCAACTCCTCGATGTTATTGAAGAGTGGTTTATCTAGGGTGTTCATTCTCTGCTTCCAAAAGGCAGGGCATTTACAAAGGAAGGGGAAAACCGTTTCCTTTACCTTCACTTGGTTACAACTGTGACAGAAATCGTTGTGGGACATCCCCATTTTGGCTGCCTGTTCTCCGATGAGTCAGAAGCTAGTAATGACTGCCGTAAGTCTAGAGACGTCTTTCGGTTTCGACAAGTTTTACAATTTGTGAGATTTTTCCACCTGCAATCCGCTATTTGTAGATAGCTCTTTTAGCCACACTCAGCGGTATGAACATCGTTTCTGCAAGAGCCTCTTGCATGAAATATCCACTTCTTGCTAGTTCATCGGCTTTTTCGTTTCCTTCTGTGTTCCGGTGTCCCGAAACCCGCTGAGTGTATTGAGACTCCTTCTGCTTTGTTCCACTAGAAAGGAGGATGTGACTGCTGAGTTCAAGGCCTGAATTGCAGTTTGGCTGTCCGATAGTATAGCTATGTTGAGCTTGAGTCTGAAGTCTGTGATTAGTATCCTACAAGCTTCCCCAATCGCAAATACCTTCGCCTGGAATACGCTAGATAGGTTAGGGAGGCGCACAGTCTTGTCTATATTCATTCTCTCGGGATACCATATATACCTGCCCCGACACCACAATCCATTTCGGAGCAGTCCGTGGAGATTGTGGTGTCGAAGCTGTTTAACAAAAATCCCTTAATCCAGCCCTTCCTCGAAGGAAAAACTACTCTGAAGTTCTTATTGTAATTCATCTTCGGGATGATGTAATCGATCTTGTCAGACGCATATTCCGTTTCTCTCCTTAGTATGCATCCATGGCCGTAGGTTCTCTCCTTCCAGTGACCCGCATCATTTAGCCTCACTGCAGTCATGGTTGCCGTTTTCTTAATATATATATCAATGGGAAGCACATGTGTCAGAACATTAAGAGCATCCGCGGAACACGATAAATAGCTCCGATTGCCGCTGCACATGCTGACCTTTGTATACTGCCATGTTCATTAATGGTGTAGGCCTTATCCAAAGCTTTCCACCAAACAACCGAGCCGTACGATAAAATTGGACGTACAACCGCTTTGTGCATCCACAAAGTAAGTTTTGGTTGGAGACCCCATTTCCTTCCAATTACACTTTCACAGGTATAGAGGGCAATGCAAGCCTTCTTTAGCCGGTTTTCAGTATTTAACCTCCAGCTAAGCTTGGAGTCCAAAATAACCCCCAAGTATTTAGTACTGGAAGAAAGAGTTAAGGTTTGATGGTTTAGTTTAGGCAAGTCAAATTGGGGTATTTTGATTCTGTTAGTGAAAAACATCAGTTCTGTTTTATTCGGGTTCTATCTTAAGCCACACCTGAAAGCCCAAGGGCTGATCTCGTCTAACGTCCTTTGCGTGATCCCACTAATCGTGCTAGGGCACAGTCCTGACACCATTAGCACCACATTATCGGCATACGCCACCGCTTTGACACCCCTTCTATTCAGTTTTATTAGGATGTTGTTTATCACGTATAGACATGGAAGAAGGGTAATCACCCCCCTTGTGGGGTTCCCCTTTTTACTAGCTTTGTTATCGTGATATTGCCCATGTTAGCACTAGTCACTAGCATAGAAATGATCCAATCTGTAGCACAGTTGTCCACTCCTATTTCCATCAAAGCGCGTTTGATAAATTCTGTGCTAACATTGTTGAATGCACCCTCTATGTCCAAGAAGGTCACCATGCTGTACTGTTTTTTGTAGAGAGATCCCTCAATTGCTTGCGCTACCTCATGGAGAGAAGTTTCTGTTGACTTCCCCTTTCGGTATGATTATTGGGCAGTGGCTATAAAGGAATTCTACAGAGAATTCCTTAAGTATATATCCAGAAGCCTTTCAAACGTCTTTAATACAAAGGAGGTGAGACGGATGGGTTTGAAATCCTTCGCTGATTACTGTCTTCTCTTGCCAGCCTTTGGTATGAAGGCCACCTTTACTAGCCTCCATCTAGTAGGTACATATTTTAAGTTCAGGCACGCTTTGAAGATTTGTACCAGCCACGGGAGCACATAGTCCAATGTTACCTGCAACATTTTGGGCATTATCCCATCCTGACCTGGTGACTTGAAGGGTGAAAAACTTTTAATTGCCCATGCAATTTTTTCGTTCCATACTATCTCATTTGTGAGATGCAGTGACTCGTAAGAGCACCGCTCAGTCATACTACTTTTTCGTATTGACTGCAACCCAGAAAATGAGTATTTATGAGTAATTCTAGGGATTCTTCTGCCGTTTCCGCCGAAGTTTCATCTTGCTTCCTAATCCAAGAAGCGCTCAAATGGTCTTTGGATAGGATACGGCTCAGTCCAGCTGAATCTTTTTTAGATTCAACAGGCGTATAGAATTCTCCCCAGACCTCCTTTTTAAATTTTTTTTTTTTTTTTTTTTTTTTTTTTTTTTTAGCTTATTTTTTTTATTGAATCTTTCTTATACAAGAAACTAACAATAAGTATTAAAATCTTACAAACTAAATAAAACTATGTGATATCCCCTACGTTCCATCACAATTTGGTGAGTCGCGAGATGTAGCAATTTTACAGCATATTCAGTGTGTCTTTTCTTTTTAATCGACGATGCCCCTTGCTCAGCAACAATTGCCTAGCAAGGGGATTCGGATGATTGTGTAATTTTTGAATGTAGCTTCTGCAGGACATTGCAACTTCCTCAGAAATTGTGGATACATTTAAATCTCGATGGATGTTAACGTTCCTCATATACCAAGGCGCATTTACAATAATTCGCAGACACTTGGATTGTATTCGCTGCAATTTTTCGATATTAGACGGAGATGCGGTGCCCCAAAACTGAATACCATAAGTCCAGATTGGTTTCAGGATTGCTTTATATAATAGCACTTTGTATTCAAGATTCAACTTTGATCTTTTGTGTAACAGCCACCATAACTGATTCATTTTAAGCTTGATCTGAGTTTTCTTTGCCTCTATGTGATTTTTCCATGTCAGCCTTCTGTCGAGGTGAATACCCAAGTACTTTGTTGAGGAACATTGTGGAACTGATTGGCCATTAATTTTAAGTGGGGGACATGTATCTAGCCTTAGCGTGAAGGTTACATGTACGCTCTTTGATTCATTGACTTTTATACGCCATTTTGCTAGCCAGATTTCGAGAGAATCGACATGAGTCTGCAGGAGTTTAGTAGCTTCTATGGGGTTAGAGCGAGAGCACAATATTGCCGTATCATCAGCAAAGGTCGATATGAATGTATAGTTATTGTTGGGCATATCTGAAGTGTATAAGAGATACAGTAAGGGACCCAAAACGCTTCCTTGAGGAACGCCAGCGTGAATATCCAATGGATTTGTTGTGTAATCCTTGTGATGTACGAGAAATTGTCTTTTCGTGAGGTAGCTACTAAGCAATGAGGAGACATTTGCAGGCAGTAATAGTTTGAGTTTGTAAATAAGGCCATCGTGCCATACTTTATCGAAAGCTTGAGTGATATCAAGAAAGACAGCTGAGCAATACTTTTTTTCTTCAAAAGTGTTCCTTATCAGAGTTACAATGCGGTGGACTTGTTCTATTGTGCCGTGCTGTTTTCTAAATCCAAACTGATGTTGAGGAATCAGTTGGTTGAGATTTTTAAATAAATAATAAAAATAAATATGTGGCACTTAAAGACCCAAAGGGCTCATTGGCCGAGCTTCTCTTGCATTACTGTTGTGCGTCTTAAATTTGGATAGTATTGGAAGGGACCTACTTATTTTAACCGGCTCCGAACGGCAGAACACTTGTGACATCACTTTTTCTGAGCTTTGTCACAGAGTTCTTTTAGAAGCTTTTTCATGGCAAGTTGTTACTGTCGGAAGAATTGCCAATTGCTTGCCGAATGGTGGGTACCATTCGAAAGAAAAATCTCACCGATATTAAATTTGTTATGCATCAGACGGGGATCTAACCACGACCTACTGATCAGAAGGCGAACACACTAACCACTGAGCTACGGCACCCACCTCCTTTTTGGCGCTCCTAATAGCTTTCTTGTACAGATGTCACCTCTGTTACATACTACTAAGTTAGTGTTTACTACAAAATTCTGCAACGGCTCACCTCGTTTATTATTCTCGGAGCTGCCCCATAATGCGTGCCTGGCATTAGCGTCGGACCCGAGAAGAAGGATCCTCTCCTCTTTCTTTCACCAGTCTGCTAACTTCTTCAGGCGGCGCAGGTTTTTCGTGTGTCATATATACCGATACGACCCGTAGTGTAACGCCGTTAGCTACTAGGTCAGCAACCGTTACATCCTGTGAAATGTGCAAAGGAGTTAGAAAAATATTTAGGTGTTTTTTTTTTTGTTATAATACATGATCTAGGCCAACCTTGGATCCGTTTATAGACTAAGTTATAGCTCTTCTCAGGAAGACCCTTGAACTCGGTGCCCCGCACCCAGGATTCCTGGACGATGGCTATATCCACGTTCTCCTCCACCTTATTTCCAAAGTTTATTTTTCGTTTTTTCTGGAGGTTCGACGCTCTCTTTTGTAATGAGGAACGAAGCATTATTCTTTTGCGGAGCCTCCGCTTTGATGACTGACCAGTCAGTCATCGGGATAGCGTGATTATGCACCTGCAGATACTCAATCAGCTGGTTGCTATCAAACTCCATGTTTGGTACCCTATAACCTTGGTCAACCTCCGCTGAGTCGAAACGTGGTGGCTCACCCACCACCGGGTTTGCCATTACGTGATCGACGACGATTCGAGACAGCTGTGCCTCGATTTCGCCCCACTTGTCCAGCACAGGCTTCTCGCGGCCAGTGGTCTCATCCACCAACGCGATCTGCAAGTGATCACGTGCTACCTCGTTGTAGCTACGTGGTTTAGTAGTAATTTTTGGTGGACGAACAGCACCACTGCTTCCGTCGGCCATTTCTAGGCGCCTCCCCGGATTCATCATGAGACAGATTTCGCTTCGTCGCCTCGGTTTCCCTTGGTTTTTTGGCCAAGTACTCCTTGTAATCTTGGACCACTTTCCCATACCTGACCTTGACGGCCTCATTTTTTGGATGAACAGTACCAGCGGCCTTGTTTTTGCGTATCCTACCGAGGATATGCAAAGCCCGCTGGTACTGCTTATGCAAGGATAGCTGTTTTAAGTTACGCTTTGACCCCTTGGCCCCAGCGGTTTTATCTGGTTGATTTTTTACTAGTGTGCTGTACCCACAACCTCACCAGTAACCGTCTCCTGGCTACAAGCCAAGAGATCCTTCTCCGAGGTGGTACCAACCCCCTCCGTCTGTCCGTCACGGTATCCGATCGTCTACCCCGCCATCTCTCAGAGAAGGCAGGGCTGCATACAGTGACAAGTCACCATATGCGACGACCAAAGAGGATAAACGGGGAAATCTCCGGCCAACCATGGCAGCGCCCCATATCATGGAAAGGCCACCGTTACGTCCTGAGGCGACCTGGTATCAGGATGGCTCCGTGCAAAGACAGCCTAATGTAATCACCTGGTTGCAAAATTCACCCACTGGGCACGGGTCGCATATAACCCTGGGTTAGGGATTGTTTTTATACTAAGAGGGTTTACTCCCTGCGCGCGTTGCTGAACATCTTCAGTGACGGTCTTCTAACTCTCGTCTGCCTCCTACCAGACAATCCACTGGGGTTAGTTACCCAATCTCATGTGATGTTGCTAGGATAAACAGGGGGCACCACGTGCAGGTGAGAGCAGAAAATGGATGAGAAGAGGCTAGAGTTCCTAGCTGGAAACAGCCACCTTATCAGTGTTTAAACACTTCGCATCACCCAACATTTACCACCCTTATTTCGTGATACTTCTACGATTGTGTTACGAAAAGGTCCGTCGTAATTTTAATTAAAACAAAAAGGTATTTCTCAGTTGATCATTTATCATCGATTGCTTTGTTCTTTTCATGAATTTGAATAGTATTGTGGCTCATTCGACGAAATTTTTAAAAATTGAAAAATGTAGCATATAAGTTTCTCGTTTTTATAACTTAAACATCTCTCAAAGCGGTTCATAGAATTTAATTTCTTACTAATCTTGTCCTGCGGGTTATCTAGTAGAGAGTTTTTAAAAGGCTTTCTTGAGTTTCATAGCCATTTAGCGGGCCCGGTCATTGATTCATCTCCCGCCATCCTTATTGTAGTTGCTTCTGCTATTTCTTCCTAGAATAATGTGTAAGATTACTTCTAGCGCTACAGTGTGAGATGTCATCATTGCCCTAGTTAAGCATATGAATCTCTGGATTTTTGCCAACGTCAATTGAGTTGTCCTGACCTCTTGTCTATTTTGCCATGTGATAGCCCTATGGGTCTAAATTGGTGGTACAAAATTTTGAGTCTGTAACCCCATTTCTCGCCTGTAGGGCTCCTCCTTCCATTTCACAATTTTGTATTTAACTTTAATAGAAGATAAAATCATTTATATTTTGAATTGCAAACAGGGTTCAGATTGGAAAAATATAGTTGGGTTTTTAAAGGATGCATTAGTATACAGGAAAACCCATATAATTGAATAAAATGGAGGCTCCTAACAATTAAAGGATTCATTTTATTTCACAAACGATACTTTATGTCAATGTTGTACATTATTTTTTGTAATTTAGATAAACATTTGTTATATTTAAGAAACTAAATAAAAGTTGTAAAATTTGAAATCAATACTACTACTATTACTACTACAGTCCCTTAAAACAGATTTTTGAACTCGAGTGGAATATTAAAATCGGCTGCATCTTACTCCTTCATTTTGTCAAGTCCTGTAGCTGTAGAGATGATAAACCTTTGGTTTCACCTTTAATATCGATTAGTCCGAGGCGTCAGTTATAAGGTTGAAAGTGTTTTCAAAATCGGGAAAGGTGAACAACTCGGATGAAATCAATGTTCTTTTAAGCTCGTTGAAGGTTCTCAGTGCTTCTGCGCCAAGGACAATTGGAACACGCTTCGAGGTATTTGTTTTGATTTGAGAATGTTATCGCCTTGTCAGATTGATACTCATTTTGTTACCTTCACATAGTCACGAAGAAACTTCCAATAGTAAGTCCTAAGAAAATGTTCAATTCCTTCAGTTTCACCGGTATTGGCCATTTGTTTGATCACCTTTCGTCATCTTCTGCCTAGATCCACTATTCCATCTTCTTGAAATCCTGTGGAATCTGGCCGAAGTAATTTTTACACTGCAACTTTTTTCCCGCAGGGAGTTTTCTAGCGACTAGAATAGATGGTAGTATGAAGATACAACGTCAGCATTTTGTGGTGGATGGACCAAAACTTCTCAACCAAGCTCCAACAGTTTCCACGGGTCACTAATGCTGTATGTGGCCTCACGTTGTCCATCAGAATGCTCACATTAGGGCTTCGAATCGATTGTTAGGCTAGGCTGGAACTGGTCATAATGGATGACTCTCTTTCATTCCTCCCAAAAAAAGGACATTCTGGCAATCCTGGCTTTGCAATTTTCACTAGCGTATCTGATCGCTTCATCCACGCCCGTTTAGCTGCACACTGCCGAACACGATCAATTTCTCTTCAGCGGTGACCACGTGTTTCAGAAGCATCCGCAAATGCAGACGGGTAAATGTTGTTCATTCCCTTCATGTGGAATCCACTTATCGAGCTTCTTGACGAATTTAGCCGAATGCAAATGATTTGAAACATATTTCTCAGCAATGTTGAGCTTCTATATGTGGATTTTCACCTGCTTTTTATAGAATTTTGCGACTTTTTTCAGGATTGGACATCCAAACCGTAGTGCATATTTGACATTGATCAAACGAAATCATTTGAATCAATATTGTTTAAAAAAACTACTCGTACATGAACCTAACAAATCACAGATTCTCTTGTGCTACGTAACATTGTTTTATACATAAATATACAGTCGTACCTTCATCAAAAAAAGATACGCTCAGAATCCAATCAAGTATAAATTTCATTTTATTTTAAAAAAAAAAAACATAATTTTCATCCAATGCACTATGGGGTATTTGACTGAAAAAAACAGACAAAATATGAAGGACTCCATTTCTTGGTGTTATTAGCGGTTTGGTGAAGTTTTATCAATATAGGATGAAGGACACGCCTACTTCCTATCTAAATGTTATTTGCGCCTCTGCAATTTTATACCAAAGATATTAGTATTTTATAAAGGAAAATAAACACTCCTACATTTCAAAAATATGAATTTCAGAAGCCACAAGCAGGCTATTTAAGATATCTATGCTGCTTCCTTGTGAGAAAATTTTCTTGAAAAGTTTTCTCTAAATTTGCGAAAATATTTGTTTCTGGCCTCTTCAGCCTCTTCCGACAACATACCTATTGGAAGTAAAGCATGCTCGGTAATTACGGGCCCATAAATAAGTACTTTGTGGACTGTCGGGGACATCGCATCTCATGTATATAATTGTATGTTAAAAGTTGCTGTATCATGAAAATAAGTGGCCAAATTTATCTATGGTAATTGCATACCCATTTGAAATCGCCTTCAACACAATAGCGAATCTCCCTATATGATTTTTATTAGTGCCAGTAATAAATGTGGATAATCCGAAATCAGCAAAAAACCTTCTGCTTGTATTTCCATGGATTCTGTTGCTATCGGGGATTTCGGTGCATCAACAATTAGGTCAAGCTCTGTTCTGAATTTTTATTGGAAGATTTGTTTTCTTTCTTTTATTGTCTTATCATTTTCAGATCGAATTTGCAGCAGCAAGGTTTTGCAAAATTTTATACATATATACATACATATATATATATATATATATATATATATATATATATATACATATAT